>CAJNDS010000407.1:0-137500 GCA_905221605.1 Symbiodinium natans | reverse complement strand
GCGCAAGTATTGCAGACAAAGCTCACAAGCAACTCGACGCTGCAGATTGCCTGGGTGGGTATTGCGCAGGGCGGGGCAATCGCTGCGAACATGAAAAGCATATCCATGCCGCGTAGTGATAATTGCTCTCCGACTTTGTTCCACCGGAAGAAAGGCAAGAAGCTCACTCAGAGATAGAATATGGCTGTGACGCTGTCGGTATTGCTGCACAAAGATTCCAGCGAGGAAGCTGCCAAGCATCGCCAAGGAAAACATCGCAAGGAAGGCGATCAAACTGACTTCCACCTGCTGAGGAACCCATTGCATCCAGAGCTCTCGAACCCAAGTGCGCCTCACAGCGTTCTCAACCTCAACCATATCAGCCATGGCACGTCCTATGCTCTATACACCGTACCGAAGGCAAAGTAAAAGAGGAAAAAACTTTGAGCAAATCTCGCGGTGTCATGCGTTTAACGCGTGCAAGAAAGCGTTCGTCAACTTCTCCGGGTAGTGTTGGGTATTCTTGAGATCGAAGTTGGCGGAATGTGGATGACCATCACCTGGGCACCGAAAGACCGACAAGCTGCGAGCAACCGACTCCATCGTCGTGATGACACGCCAACGTTTGTAGATCAACTCGCCATCTCGACCACGCATGCCAAGCGAGCAACCGTCAACCAACACATCGTGCAACATGTAAGGTCGCGACTGCAGAAAACGGATAGTCTGGTTCCATGACCAGTAAGCACAGGCTCGGGGCCACTCGATCGACCAAGCATGGACGTAGTCACACAGCGACATAAAAGCCTTCCACAGCTTCCTGTGTAGCGACCAGTGCCGTGCCAAGCGACCGTGTCTGTAGGCTGGATCACGTGCATGTAGATGCTGGTACAGACAACCACCGGTGCACGGAGTACTAGCCCACAAGTAGACGAAACCCCCCCTGCGGATGTGGAGAGTGCAGATCTGTTGAAGCTGCGCTGTAGTGGCCGGGTCTCCGCCGTCATCTGCCTCACTGACAGTCAACACACCAACCCAGGAGCACGCTCGCGACGCAGCCAACATGCTCGACATGGGAGGCGCACAGAACTCAACCACCAACCACTTGGCAAACTCCATCAAACGATACCGATCTGCAAGAGATACATGGTCTTTGCCAGCCACAGCAGCACCAAGCAAGCCAACGAAACACGCCAACTCACCAACGCAAGCCGCAACAGTGACTTCAGACAAACCAAGGCTCAACATGTGCTTCAACGTAGTCCGGGCATCTAACGATTTTGTGAAGAGGTCGGCGACGTTGGAGGCTCCTCGCACTCCGAAGATGAAGAGAAGTCGCTGTCGGAGCTGATCTTGTATAAAGCATGCTCTCAGATCTATATGTCTGACACGCCTCAAGCCGTCAGCCCTGCTGATGGCAATGGCGGCCTCGGAGTCGCAAAAGAGGTGCGGTGCGCACAACTCCTCCCATCCAAACACGTGGGAAATTGCCCTTCGGATTGAAAGTGATTCCTTTGCTCCCTCAACCAATCCGTACAACTCCGACTCTGCTGAGCTGAGAGCGACAGCTTGTTGAAGCCGTGACCACGCTTTCAAGCAGAAACCACCAAGCATGATGCAACCACCGCTCACACTCTTGCGATCAACGCTCCTCTCACTGCCCCATGACGCATCCACGTAGCAATCCAACCGAAGGCTCCGTTCATCAACTGGATGGACGATTTGTCGAAAATCCTGAACGTGCCGAAGATACCGTAATACCATCCGCATCGCACGTTCATGCTTCTCACGTGGACTGGCCTGGCCTCGAGCTAGCATGGAAACATAATATGCTAGATCCACACGCGTCATGGCCAACCATGAAAGGCGTCCCAACGTAGAGCGATATCGAGCAGCAGCTTCTGAGCTCAACTCCCGCTCCAAGACTTCTTCTTCTCTGTCGTAAAGTTCTCGAAGATTCGGCGGCGTCGGGCAAGACTTCGGACTCTTCCCAAGTCCAAAACCCTCATAGATCTCCTGGTAGTACTCGCCTGCCATGCCAATCACCAAAGAGTCCTCGCCCTTCTTCCTGGTGATTTGACGACCAAGAAACGTGATTTGCTGATCACGATCCAAGTCAGCGGTCACCTTGATCTTCACCGCGCTTTTAAGCTTCTCCACCACGTAGTAGATGGCCTCGTCGCTGTCGCCGCTGATGAGGAGATCGTCTACGTAGCACAACACTGCCACCCTCTGTCCACCGAGAACCACACCTGAGAAGAGGCATGGCTCCGTTTCACATGGAGTGAGGTCGCAGAGGCGCTTGAGGAGCTTTGCGAGATGACGAGCCCAGGTCTGGGCCGCGGCTCTCAACCCATAAAGAGCCTTGCGAAGTCGCATGAACCCAGGCCGTCCATTGGGACCGGTAACTCCAGCAGGGAGCCGCACCACCACCGTGCCGTCTTCTTCTTCTAACTCTGCGAACAAAAACGCCGTACTGACGTCGAGGCCTACGACGTTCTGCCTCTTCGAGCCGGCATAAAAGAGGAAGGTCCTCAATGCCTCGGCTGAGCTGGTCGCCGCGGATATGCCAAGCTGAGCAGCCGTTGCTCCCTGGGCGAAATCTCGAGCAACAACCCGACAACGAACCAGTGGTCTTTCTTTGCCGTCAATCCGCTCCAGCTTTGCATTTGACACCCATCTTGTGGAGATCACTTTCTGCTTCGGATCCACATGCCAAATCACATCACCGACTGCAAGGGACTCAAGCGCACTCAACTCACGCAACATGCCTTCGTATGTCAGACCAAGGTCCAATGCATGTCCGGTGACATCATCCTTGGAAGATGAGGGCATTTCAACCACAAGAGTCTCACCACCAAGCTTCACAGTCTGCCCTCCGGTACTGGGATTTGCAACGGCGGCGAAGCCCAACGACTCACGGAACAAGACGTTGTTGACCATGGCATCGGACTCTGGTTCTGGCACCCGATCCAGGCTTTCTGGCTCAACTTCCATGAAGTCAGCCTCTTCTGAAGCTGCAGGTTCAACTCCAACAGAGTCTCCGGGACGAAGTTCACCCTCAAGCGCCCCTTCAGGCAAGAAGGACTCACCGAGGCCTCGCTCTCCCTCATCTTCAGTCGGTTCATAATCCTGCACATCATCAGGCAACTTCAACCCGACGTCAAGCTCACCAAAAGCACGCGAACCAAGATCAAACTCAACTCCTTCGATCTCCAACTCATGCTGGGCATCATCAAGCACAAACTGATTCGGATCAAAAGAGCTCTTCACGTACGCAGCGTATCTGTCACGGCACTTCTGAGTGTGCCACGCCTTGTCCGCTGGAACACCCCTCAATCGACACGCTCGACACCTCGGGGTCCTGCCATTTTCCTCGACCCACGATGCTGGCGGTCCGCGAGTCTCGGTGTTTGGGATTGGAAGATCACGCATGTTCCCTTGATCAACCGCTGGCAAGCCACGCACAACGTCACCAGCACGCTCGGGCAACATACGGCAAATACCACGCAAGGCTGACAACTCAAAGGTCATGGGCACCAACATCCTGATTCGGGCTGACCGAGCAATCTTCAACGAACCATCCTTCAGTCGGAACTGCACCAGATGACTGCCACCCGCGACTTCAGGGCCTAAGTACGCAGCCTGTCCATATCTGCCCGTGATGGATTGTCGTAGACTCGGCGGAGGTGTGGCCAAGATTGACGCTCCCCAGACGTATATCGCCCGAGGCTGCCTCATAGTTCTTAAACTACGTTGTTCAGGAGTCATTGCCGATCCAGGCTGGATTTGGTAGCGGTTGTGTGCCTGAGCACAGTGAGAGAGAAGAAAGCTGACTCCTCTGCCACAAGGCTCTAGGCCAACTTGCTCCAATCCGGCGCACAACGTGTTCGCGTTTTCCTTCAATGTTCGGATGGCCCTCTCTGCGACCGGGGCGTGCCGACCAACCGGAACATCAGACACCTCAACCGCACCAACGGTCATGGTATCAGCGAAACCCTGAGCAAGGTTCTTCACCACCCCCTCAAGATCCGACTTCACGCAAACCGACAAGTCACACGCTTCAACTCCAACCAAGCCAACACTACGTCCCCACGCCGACATCTCTCCAAGCATCACCTCACGCGCTGCTGCACCACGCGGTCCTGAAACTTCACGGTACATCACTGTTCCGATGGCAAAACAACCAACAAGCACCAACACCAGGAACCAAATCCCCTTGTAGAAGAACTTGTCGATCTGAACCTCTTTTTGGGCTCCCTCTCCGGAATCCCCCTCGATTTTCCTAGCTGGTTCAAGGCCTCTACCACGCACGCAATGCTCACAGCTGGAATTAAAAGGAACATGACTTCGCAACACATGCTCACGGTGAACCTTTCCCCATAACTCCTGGTGAAGCAACTCCTGATCACCACGTAGCAACCACGCCTGGTCGCCGTCTGGGGCCGGTGCTTTCTCCTGATCAAGCTCACCAACACACACATGCTCAACCATGCCACTCATGCCAACCATGCCACTCATGCCAACATCACAAGCGCAAGCACAACCATCAAGCACATCAAGATTTTTGCTGCTCGCCACTGCCTGGGAAGATCCTTTCTGGCTGACTGCACTCAGCGCTTTCGGTCCGTCACCACACTCCATCCACTCGAAGTAGGCGTTCCGGGATTGGTCGGTGGTGGTGGCAATGGCGATGTCTTTGGCGGCGTAGCTGGTGCCCGTGATGCGCTGGCCCTTGGCGATGTCGGATTCCTCGGAGGCGTGGGCAAGCGTCGACGTGGCGGAACCCGCGGAGGGGTAGGCAACCTTTCCGGGTACCCCGGGGAGTCGGCTTCCTTCCTCGGTGGGCTCGGGGGCTTTGCTTTCTCCTTGATGATCTCGGAGATGGTCGTCACAGTGTAGGGGGCCTTGCGGTCCAGGCACTGCAAAAAATGCTCCTTGAGGTGCTCCTCCAGCGTCCGTCTCTCTGGGCCCTTCTTCTCCTTGCGAAAGCGGTTCAAATCGGACTTTGCAGCTGACGTCATGCGGCTTTCCTTGAGCTTCTGCTTCTTCACTGCCCTTGAACTTGCACTCCACAACGTCAACCACGGCTGCTGGCGATCGGAACGAGGCACCAGCTTCACGGGGGTCCTCTTTGTCGACGAAGAGCTCGCTGCCTTTGGCATTCTCTTCACGAGGGGCTTCTGGGGCATCTTCTTCACTTTCGGCTTCTTTGGCATGGGCTTCTGCTGAGGAACTTTGGCGGGTCCTGGGGTCTCGATCTCGCCCGGCTTCAACACCACCTGGGACTCGGCATCCGCGGGCACCAAGAGGATCGCGCCCTCTGTCTCCGTGGATGTAGCTGTGGCCAACCGGGTGCTCTCCTCGAAGTCCTCTTCTCCCACCGAGATTGAGGCCGCTTGAGCAACGACTCTCCGGACCAGCTTCCCTTTGTCCTTCCCTTCCATGCGCCATTCCACTTCGCTTTCGCTGGAGGAGGCCATCTTCTCGGGCTGCGAAAGGCCTCGTACACGAGGGGTCTGCAATCTGCTGCGCTGCGCTCTGTTCTTGAGACACCAAACAGGCCCGTGCCACCGCATGACTCTGCAACCAGCAACAGTTGTTGGACCACACAGCCTTAAATTTAAAACCACCAGCTTGCACGTGGAGATGGGGGGCAAAAGAGACTGTCCAATTCCTATTCAGGAGTCGTCCTAGGCTCAGGAGACTAAATCGCACAGGTGCAACCAGGGCTTCGAACTCAACGACGATAGGACTGGATCTCTCAACGGCAAAGCAAACGCGAACCACAGCACTCTTCTGAACCCCTATGGAAGCACCCGTGGCAGTCACACAATCTCTACCAACATGCTCACTCAGGCTCAGCACTTGCACATGCTGCAGTGTCTCCTCGCTGATCAGGTGCGTCGACGCTCCGGAGTCCAGCAACCACCAGTCCATGGCTTCAGAGCTGCTACCATGTGTCACATGCGGGGCTGCCATGCTCATGTCATGAAAATAAAATTCACTCAATCCATGCTCACCAAGCGTCGACGGGGCCTTCTCAAGCTCAACGGGGGTCTCTAGGCTTCCAAGCTGCGATGTTCCAAGCTCAACTGGGGCCTTCTCAAGCTCAACGGGGGTCTCTAGGCTTCCAAGCTGCGATGTTCCAAGCTTAACTGGGGCCTTCTCGAGCTCAACGGGGGTCTCTAGGCTTCCAAGCTGCGATGTTCCAAGCTCAACTGGGGCCTTCTCGAGCTCAACGGGGGTCTCTAGGCTTCCAAGCTGCGAGGTTCCAAGCTCAACTGTGGCCTCTGAACTCTCCAACAACCACGACCTTCCAAAGGCTTCCCAATCACCATCGCTCAAGCTCGACTCATTGTCGGAATCTCCCTGAGCGATATCAAAGAACTCGCAACCAACTGCCGCTGCAAACACGTGCGGGCCCTCCAAGGTCAAAGCCGCCAATTGCGGTTCGAGAAGCGTCGCTGCTGCCGCCACACCTTTGGCCGCTTTCTTAGGGCATCGGTTTGAATAGTGCCCCAATTCATTGCAGTTGTAGCACTTCACGTTGGCACGCTTGTCGTGCTTTGGGTCACCACCAGAGCTACCACCGCCCCCTTTTCCAGGGTCTTGAGTAGCGTTCCCCTTTCCACCTTTCTCTCCCTTCTTGTCATGCTTGTCCTTTCCTGAGCGACCTTTGTCCTTTCCCTTGTCCTTCCCTTTGTCCTTTCCTTTATCTTTCCCCTTGTCCTTCCCCTTGTCCTTCCCCTTTCCATCGCCCTTGAAGTTCAGCGGATTCGCTATGTCGTTGTTGTTCCTGCGGTCGCGACCTCGCCCGGAATCGGCGAAGGTAAGGATCTTGATGTTTGCGTCGTAGAACTTGATCGCAGTCTCAAGCTCACTCATAGAGTCAATCTTCGCATGCAACAAGATGTACCTCTTCACATCCGCATCAAGACCCTTCAACACAATCATGCTCTGATCCGCTTCACTCAACGCAAGGTCTGGGAACGCAGCAACAAGTCGACCATACTTTGCAAGCTCAACCTGCACGCTGCGGAACACTTCCAAAGGACGATCCTTCGTAGAGGCAGGGGGTTGGTATCTCAACATCTCTTCTCGCAAGGTCGAGGCTTCTATCCTCGAGCAAACCGACAGATCCTGATGCAAGCGCCTCAACGCCTCATAGCCTGCCGGAACACCAAGCTGCTCACGCTCAACTTGCTTCAAAATGTCAAGCCCACGGGAAAAGTTCGCAAAGGACTGCCGAAGGTAAAGGAACACTCTGGTACTCCTGATGCTCTCTCCTTTCGCCAAGTCTTTGTTCAGGATTGGCTTGTCTTTCACGAAACAAGCCTGCACTTCCGACGGTATCCTATCAAACAAGGCAATCCATGGCAAAAACACTTCAAGGTACTCAACCCATGCTTCGATCTCGGCACGCCGACCCTTGTTCATGCGTCCACCATCCAACATGGGCAACTTCGGCACATATGAGTCTGCCTTAGGATTCCTGATAGGACCTCCATGGCATGGTCCACGCTGTCACTGATGCTACTACTCAAGCTGCCAGCTCCTTTGCCTTTCTTCTCAGCACTTGTCCGGTCCTGGACCAGCTGCTGCACCAGCGACATCATTTGAGATATCTGCTGCCGCTGCTGCTGCACTGTCTGAACCAAAAGCTGGGATCCCAGGGCTGCCTGAACGGCAACGGGGTCCACTGCTGCAGGCGGTGGTGGCACCAAACCTGGTGGTGACATGGGTGAAGCCATTGCCGGTATGGGGGTGCCTATAGCAGTCGGAGAACCAACCACCGGGCTTCCTGTGGGATGCACTGCACCCGACAAGTTCGACATCGGGTTGAAAGCAACTCTTCCTTGGTGGAACTGAGGAGTGTCTGGACCCTGTAGGTCTCTCATAGGGAGGCTCAGCCCCTCTCCTGCCTCTCACGAAGCATTCCGGGTTCACCCTCACCTATGTGGTCGTACGATGGCCTTCCACGGCCCTCCATACCAAGACACCTCAAGCACACACCAAGTCAGCGTATTGGACTCACTTTCTTTCTTTTGCAACAGAGCTTCCACGCTCCGCGACCACGTTAAAAACCCAAGATTCCAAGCAAACTCACACAAGTACCAAGCAAACAAGCTCAGACACTTGGACAACACTTCTGTTGGCTTGCGCTTGTCACTTGAGCCAAAGTGGAAAGTTACGAAACTCGACAAGTGGTTCCCTCAAGGCAAAACATTTCTGCACCTCGTACTCAGGCTGCTGGAAAAACTTCAAAAAGCTTGAGCAGACTCCAAGATGCACACAAAATGCAAACTGCAAACTCACCGTGTCGCTCTTACAGGATGACGCACATTTTCGAACTTCTCAGCTTTGGCACAAATGCCCAAGCAGGCCAACCACGGAAAACGAGAGAGAAAAGACGTCCCTTTCAAAAGCCACATGTGGGCTGTAACTCAGCTGGACGCATCTGTGAAGCAGGCTTGGAATGTATCAGAATGTACACGCACTTGCTCTGCAATCTGCGCAATCATGGCAGCATCCAGCGTCGGCAAGGCCACTAACACGAAAAAATTTCGAATCTTGCTCGCTAATTCCTTCGCACATGATTTGCCACATCTGCCCCACTTTGCAAAGATTTGTCTGATTGCTGCCAGTCTCGGTTGTTTTTTGGACCTACCGTTGCGTTGGCTGCGCGACAATTTGCCAGCGAGTTTTGGTTCTTTTCTGGAAAGTTTGCAAGATTGACTGTGACCACATCGAGGTTGAGTACTGAGAGTGGGTGAGCCGGAGACTTGCATTAATTCGTTTGTTACGTGTTTGTCACAACGAACTTTTGGAGTAGGAACTTTGTTCTAAAGCTGAGTAAAAGCTCACATGTGAATTTGTTAAGTTTGCGCACTTCGTGACTTTTGGCTCAAGGCCTGCAAGTGAAACAAAGCATGTCCGCACTGGTTGAGATAGGTTTGGGTTCGTGCTTTCAAGAGAAAAGGTACCAGAGGGACCTTCGGTTTTTCACGGAAATTGAAAACTGAAACCTAATGGAACGGAGTCACCGGTCACCGGATTCCAGAAGCTCGTCTCATTGGCAGTCCAAACAATAATTGAACTGTTTGTTTTGCGCAGTTGGCCTCGCTTGAAGCTCTTTCTGCCCCTTCGCACTTTAGCGCTGACCTTGCTCTGAGAATGTCGATATCTACAAGATTTTTCGCGCAGAAGCAGCGGCTTGGGCTTGGCTTGTTGCAGGGTCCAGGGTTTAGGACCTTAGAAGAACTTGTTTTTCGGGTACCAGACGAAGTCGTAATTGTGTTCTGAACCCTGACCGAATGTGCCCGGTTGCAACTCCAGCACAGAAGACATGCTCCCTTTATGTGTGGGATGCATCTGCCACATCTGCCGCAGCCTCCTTGCTGTGGGTCACAGTGACCTCTCTCCAAGCAAACCTGTTGGTTCCTCAAATTTGTTCAACAGCATGTCACCAGTCAGAGTGTGATAAATTTCAGGACTTGCATGCAGTTTCGATTGTAAATTACAATGCCTGGTTTTGAGCTTTCAATATGACTTCAACAGCACCATTCTTGCTGAGCAAATTAAAGAAGTTCATTTTTGTTGCGGGAGTCATGTGGCCGGGCGCCGTGTTGGCTCACAGTTATGCGCCAGAGCCACAAGATCGGATGAGGTGCATTTTGGGGTGTGCAGTGTTTGGGCACGTAATGTTTAGGGCTTGACTGCAATGTGTTGGTTTTTGTGCGCTTGGGCTAACAGTGTTTTGGGCCTGTCTTGTTGGTTTCCGCGTTCTAGGCTTGCAGTGACTCGGGCCAGCAATGGTTTGAAGTTTGGTCTGCAGACATGAATGCCTCTCCCCCAAACGGCCAAAAACACAACCCAATGGCAGGCACGTGAATTATAAAAGTGTGCAACTCACCAAAAACGTCGGATTACCTTAGTTCTAAGGGCCTCTTAGCTTTGTGACATGTGTTGTTGAGAAAACTTCGTTTGCTATCAACGCATAGGGAAGGACAGTTCTTTTGTTTTTGCGGCAGCTGCCCCTGACGTTGCCAACTGAGATTTTGTCAAACTGCACCATCCAACATTTCCAAAACCGGCTTCAGAATTACGGAGGGAAGGCTGAAAGGGTTTGGAGTTTGTGACGTTTGTGTGGTTTTGTAGTTTTGGGGTGAGCGTTCAGGGCCAGTTCGAAGTTGTCTTAGCCCTCTGAAACTGCATCCAATCTCTCTCGTCAAAGCCACCAAAGACTACTCGGGTTGAAAATGCTTTCAGCCGCTTGCTTCCGAAATGGTTTCGGTTTCTCCATTTTGTTCCGGCTTTGCAGGTGCAAGGGCTTGCCATTAACGCTTTGCCATGTTGAAACGAAATTGTTGACAGTCTTGCGCTTTTCTTGCGAGACTGTTGACACTGCTGCTTTCATCACACGTTGGGTGTTTCCTGCCATGTGTGGCTCACAGGCGTATTGCAATCGAGGTAAAGAGGCATGCTTGTAATGCTACGTTTCAGCGGCAAACTAGCACTGCCAGCAAGTATGTAGGGATCACTTCTTTAGAGTGTAGCCGCGTGTGGTAATCATGGCAAAAAATGGCCACGCTGGTCCAGGCCGCGTCCTTGTCTACTCGCACTCATGGCTTCCAGGCCAAGTTGATGGAGTCGCGATTCGAATGATGGCACATGTGCGTGCCATGTCCAAACGCGGGGTGAAGGTCACGCTCGTGACCCCTGATTTTTCAGTTCGAGACAGCCCTGACGTTCCCAAACTCGAAGAAGTCGATGGTGTTGAGCATGTGACACTGCGAACGGCAAGGACACCAGTCTACCGAAAGAACATGTGCATGGAGCTGTCCTTTGCCAATTTGAGGAAGCTTATTGCTTTGATCCAACGTGTGCAGCCCGATCTAGTGCATGCCACACAGGAGGCATCTATGCAAGTCATGGCCGCCGCGTGTGCCTTCTGCAACATACCCCTGGTCATATCTTTGCACACAGATGTTGCACAGATTGCGGCGAGGGATGAGAACTTCTCCTCCTTGCAAGGAGCCCTCGGGCGGCTTCATTCGTGGTTCGCAGTCCGCATGGTCTACTGGGGTTATAGAAATTGGGCTTTGTCTGGGGCTACCTACTTCCCGGTGTCGAAGCAGTCGCTCGTCATCTTGCGGAATGCTGGAGTTGCTGAGCAGCGCGTTGCTCCAGTGATTTGGGGTCCGATGGTAGATCGTGAGATTTTTCGCGTTGATTTGCCGGAGGAGCAAGTCCAAGAAACCCGGAAGCGGTTGACATTTGGTGCAGAAGAGGCATATCTTTGGGTGTATGTTGGGCGTGTAACCGCCGAGAAGGACATCCAGTTTCTGGTAGACGCCCACAGGCGTGCTCCCAAAAATGTGTATTTGGCGCTGATTGGTCCGGGCTCGATGGTCCCAGAGCTGAAGAAGTTCCATGGCCCAGACCATCGTGTGTGCCTTCGACACGATTAGGCAGACACTTGCTCAACACGGTTACCTTTGCCTTGTCTCAAGGCCCGACAAACTAACAAACTGACATGAACCCTTAAGGTATTGCACGGGCGACATGGCCGGCCGAGAGGAGGTGGCTTTGTGTTTCCGTGCGGCCGACCTACATGTATCTGCAAGCACCATGGAGACAGTTGGTTTCACGGAGCCTTGGTTGAGGATTGCGAGTTTGGCATGGTGTGGAGAGCCTCTGTTTCATGCCTACGTAGACTCAGGCCATGGAAGCGCTGAGCTGTGGCACCCCGATGCTTGCGGCCAACGCGCAAGGATATGCCATGTATCTTTCACATGGCGTGAATGCACCTTGGCCGTACGACGCTACTGGTGTTCTTTGGCTTTGTGTTTTCGAACCAAGAGTCGCTTCGCTCCGCCCAATTCCTGCAACTCTTAGGCCAGGCTGTTCACACCTGGGAGCGCAGAGTCATTTGATCAAGAGCTTGTGGAGATGATGGCAACAAAGCGGGAAGGAGCATGGTCTCCAGAGTCCATCCGGACCACCATGGCTGCTTCGATGCACGAGTCTTGCAGCTTCCTGCTGACATGCAGTGATATGTAGTGACACGTCCTTTACATGTAGGAGTCCCTGGTTCCTGATGCTTGGGCCGAGCCTTCTAGTATCTTGCAGTTCTGCTCGAGCTCGAGGAGATGGCTTCGATCGATGCCTGCACCGATCGCGCCTTCCAGGCGTACTTGACGAGCCCGGCCACCGATTGGCGTGTCGTTCGCTTGCTGGTGACCATGCCTCTCGGCACGGAGCGCGGTGTCGTGATCTTTTCGGTTCAGACCATCAGTTGTTTTGCAAGCGCAAAATACACCATGTAAAGGCAGCGAGTTGCTTTTTGAGGTTCTACGTTGTCCTCAATATCTTCTTCGTTCAAACCTTCTTTCCGTGAGAGCAGAGAGCGCAGAAAGGGAGTCTAGGGACCCTTTCCTTGCGCCTTTGCCAGTTTTCGAGCACACGATTTCTTCCCACGTGTACAGATGTGCGCTCTCAAGCGCCCCCAGTCGCCCCAGGATCAGAAAAGTCTGATCGAGCAGGGTCTTGCATGGCCACATATGGATAGGGTCTGGTCTCCTGCTGTGAGGGCAGATGTTGGCTGGCCCTTTTTGCTGCTGCCCAGACATGTCCTGCGAGAAGCCGCCGATGTGATGTTGTTGTTTATTTCAGATGCTAGCCCGTCGCTGTGTGCAGGACTTTTGGGCAGCATTCCAGTCGATTTTCTTCTGGATGGGCACCCGCCAAAACTGCTGCTTGTGGCACTGGGTTCTCCCAAACAGTCTGCTGCATTCCTAGCACCCTGCCATACCCTGCCCCATATCTCCTCGCCCTGCGGCTCAACTCAAGGAGGAAGGATTGAAACGGATTAGACGACTTCAAAGCAAGTTTTCGAGCTGTCTTCGGTCATGGCGATACGCGGCTTGGTGTTCGCCAGTATGCTGGCTGTTGCTGCCGCCATAGTGTGCCCTCCAGAGCTTCTACAGGGTGCTCCCGTGGGCCGAACAGAAGGCTCAACATGCGGCGGCACCTGCAACACCCATGGAAGCTGTGCGGCCGGGCTCGTCTGCAAGGAGCCGTCGACCCCATTCCTTGGCGTGAGGCCGGCAGGGCTTTGCATCTCAGCTGCGAACCGGCTGGCGCTGGACAGCAGCGACATCCAGCCTGTTATCAAAGAGGCTGTGCAGCTGTTGAATGGCCAGCTGAGGCTTTGCACAAGAGAGTCCCTACCATCCATGCCTTCATGTGCTTTCTTGTTTAACTGTAGCTCGACATCGATCTTGGACCAAGGAACAGCATCTACATGATGGTGCCCATTGCTGTCCTGGGTGCCGAAAAGAAGCACACTCCACAGGGCGTTGTGCGCAGGGCTCAATTGTGAGAAGCGGGGGCTCACAGACCGCATCGGCAGAGTAAAGTCTGAGATATTTGGCCATGCTGTGTTCGTCTCTGAGGTACGACCTGTCGCTAGCCCTGGTTTCCAGCACATGCCAAAACGACGGACGTCACAGTCCGCTGGACCTAAGCTGCCAACCACAGCATGTGGTGAACCCAATGAATTTAGACCTCATCGTACAGGAGAAGGACCAAGCCATACCAAGCCTGTGTTTCAAGCATGCGAGAGCTGTTTTGGACATGTGGTACTTGTCAGAGTAAAGTACTCACGCAGTTCCGAGCGCGAGCAGGACTCCCAGTACACGCTGCTGGGCCATTCCAGCATCGACCGTCCCATGCCTGTGCCGCTTAGAATCTGATGCCATCGTGCTGACAATGTGAACATCTCAGCGCATTGCAGTAACCTCGTTCCGTGGCCCGTCACTGTACAGAATGTAGTGCAAGCCTGGATTGTTGCAGAACGCTGCTGTACATACCAGAACTCGTCATGAACAGCGCGCGAGTGTGAGTTGGTCTGCGGGAAATGTGAGAAACCTGGTATCACAAGGTTCGCTGAATAGTTTCGGAGGTACGAGCAGATCGGTCGAGGAGATTCAGACACGGCATGACACTGCTTGCCTTTTCCTTTGCGCACTTTTTGGGTCTCAGGCTGCGCCACTTTTATCGGCTAAATGCTTGTGAGGGCGGCATGAAACAACCCGACACTGGCCGAACACTCGAGACACGGTGAGACAGCCCATGAACCGAGCCCGCGTGACGGGGCGTGATGGCGCAACTACAATGCTAGAAAGTCCGCCGTCGCCTCAGAAGCCTTGTAGCGGAGATGTCTTTCATCACTGCATAGGGTGGATTTGGTGGCCACCCTATATAACCTGCATTCATGAGGCAGGAAAACCCTGAGCATGCGCTTCCATTCGAGGTGCTTTGCCAAGGAAGCTTCCTGACGATGTTTGTTTGCCCAGCTTGTGCCTGCAGCATGCAGAATCGCCCAGGGCCCAGCAGACCACATCGAGCTGATCGTACGTAGTAGCGTAGCAGGGTTTCGGGCGAAAGCTGTTCGAAGGTAAAGGCCACATGGCGCATTGCTGCCCAGACCTCTTAGATCCCGAGGCCAACTGGGGAGACCGTGGGACATCTTGTTGTGGCCACACTGCGTGATACTGCAGGCATGGGCAACCTTCGGACGTGCGTATGTCAAGGTGCGATGGGATCTCCTTTTTAAAGACCAGGCTACACTCCTAGACCAGTCAATGCCTTACAGGACGGCCTGGCGACCCAAAGCCTCGATGAGAGTGTGCAATGCATCATCGAGCTCCGCTTTGGCCTCCAGGTCGGTAGATTCGACTCTTGCACAGTGGATGCTCCTTTTCCCTTCCAAGAAACATGCCTCAGGCCGCTGGCTCGGAACCGCTTCTCCCAAAGGACGGAGCTCTTGGCATTGCGGTGCAAGACGACTGTGATAACTTTACCAGCCCTAGGCAGCCTCACATCCAACATGTTCGGCACTTGCGCATCTTTTGCAGGGGCTCTGGAGTCGAGGGGCGGACTGAGTGAATTTGTTGGTTTTGAGTTTCGCAGGGAAGCAGGTCTGCCGAGGCTTTCCTTGATGTATACCGAGGTTTACAGGGCTGCTCCGGATGTTCTCCGGAGTTTTCGGGGTTTCCGGAGGGCTGTGGCTTGGGCAGATTTTCGCAGCTCAAGAGCTTCAGCACTGAACGCGTCTCCTCGACCCAGCCACTGCCGCGATGGTGCTTCCCGAGCTCAAAGTGCCTGAGGTGTGGCTTGCCGACGTTGGCTAAAAACACGGCTGAGCTCGCTTTGATTCTTCTAAGAAGTGCATGGACAGGTGCCACCAGCGCCTCTGCGCCCGACGATGGTTCGAGCCAAGCCTGAGGGGCCTAAGTGCTGCCAGGACAAAGCCTTCCAGTGCAAGGACATTGCGACAGTGTGTGAGATGTTTGATGTTTGGATATGTTCGGGATGTGCGCAATAGAAAAAACATGTCGTGCCCCGTTGGATGAGAGAGGAATGCAAGCAGAGCTTCGACACGGCCAGAGCCCTACAGGGGTCACGGAGCATACAATGGAGCGCAGCGTTTGGACATGGTCCTTCCCAGGAGCACGCACTGGGCCTTCACGTCAAGTACATTCACAGGCAGCCTGTGCATCCATTGTTGCACGGTTGCGGCATCTTCGATGGCATCATACGGTGCCGGGCGGTCCCAGTGCAGGTCCAAGGAAGACTAGAACGTCAATGTCGTCGTGTCTCGCCTGAAGGCCCGCTCCGCGCCTAAGCCTCAATGCTCCCTCTTTGCAGTGCGTGACAGGAAACACCGGGCCCATTCGCAGACGCGGTCTGACCGCTCTTGCGGTGATGCAGGCCTGGACCTTTTCCAGTGCTGCAAGAAAGCACGAAGTTCTGTACAAAATTTGTTCACTTCCGGAGCGACACGGCGCCAGCCTGATTTCCTCGCTCAAGCTCAGCAGTGTGCTGGGTGGTATGAGCCACACCTTTCAAGTTGAGCAGGCCTTTAGCCACAATGGAGATCAAAGAAGCTGTCAGCCGCTACAAAGAAGTTCCGGACTTTTTCGCCCGAGGCTGCAACTATCTTGAGCTTTTTTTTCTTGTCAATCTACAGTTTTTGTGGAAGGAAGAGCTCACTCCTGTTTCCTCCGTTCGCCGTTCAACCTATCTGATTGGCACTGAAATATGTTATTGAACTTCATATGTACCGCAAAATTCGAATAACATGTAGAGCAGTAGTCTTTTTCTTTGATATAGGTTTTGAATTTTGCAGGGAAGCAGGTCTGCCGAGGCTTTCCTTGATGTATACCGAGGTTTACAGGGCTGCTCCGGGCCCCCGGGGGCCGGCGGATGTTCTCCGGAGTTTTCGGGGTTTCCGGAGGGCTGTGGCTTGGGCAGATTTTCGCAGCTCAAGAGCTTCAGCACTGAACGCGTCTCCTCGACCCAGCCACTGCCGCGATGGTGCTTCCCGAGCTCAAAGTGCCTGAGGTGTGGCTTGCCGACGTTGGCTAAAACACGGCTGAGCTCGCTTTGATTCTTCTAAGAAGTGCATGGACAGGTGCCACCAGCGCCTCTGCGCCCGACGATGGTTCGAGCCAAGCCTGAGGGGCCTAAGTGCTGCCAGGACAAAGCCTTCCAGTGCAAGGACATTGCGACAGTGTGTGAGATGTTTGATGTTTGGATATGTTCGGGATGTGCGCAATAGAAAAAACATGTCGTGCCCCGTTGGATGAGAGAGGAATGCAAGCAGAGCTTCGACACGGCCAGAGCCCTACAGGGGTCACGAAGCATACAATGGAGCGCAGCATTTGGACATGGTCCTTCCCAGGAGCACGCACTGGGCCTTCACGTCAAGTACATTCACAGGCAGCCTGTGCATCCATTGTTGCACGGTTGCGGCATCTTCGATGGCATCATACGGTGCCGGGCGGTCCCAGTGCAGGTCCAAGGAAGACTAGAACGTCAATGTCGTCGTGTCTCGCCTGAAGGCCCGCTCCGCGCCTAAGCCTCAATGCTCCCTCTTTGCAGTGCGTGACAGGAAACACCGGGCCCATTCGCAGACGCGGTCTGACCGCTCTTGCGGTGATGCGCACCCGGATTTTTCAGTTTGATTGACTGCTGAAGAGTTGTCGACAGACCTTTGATGCAATGCCGCGCGGCTTGAGAAAAAACAGTCCTATTGGAATCTGCTTCAATGTCAGAACGTCTCACCCATCCGCAACAAACCTAGAGACCAGCTGTGCCAGCGCTCTAGCCAGGAGATTGCTAGCAAGCTGGGTGTGAAGCTGCATCACGTGGTCAACATCTCAGTGCAGATCTCCGGTGGAAGCATGCACAAGTTGCTCGCTGAGGTCAAAACTATTCAGGAGACACTTCGACGCCTTCCGCTGGTAGCGGATCCGGATGCTCTGGAAGTTTTGATGGAAGATGATGAGCTGCTGGTTGTTGCAAAGCCAGCAGGCACGAAACATGCCGAAGCTCAGTGTGAAGCGAGGATATGAGTGTGCATCAATCCGTGTTCCGGCCCGCAAGGCCTGCCGGTGTCGCCGGGGAACCGCTATCGTGGTGGCGCGTTGCTGAATCAGGCGCCATAGGGACAGCCTGTGGCAGCTGTGGAAGTTAGCCCGAGCTGCTCCAGAATGCAACAAGACAATGGGTGTGTATGTATGTATGTGTGTGCGTGTGGGAGGCTCTGTCTCATTGTGGATCTCTGCCGCACACAGTGCATCGATTGGATTGTGACACCAGCGGGGCAATGGTTTTGGCAAAGACGCTCAAATGTGCACAAGATCTTGGGGCTGCCTGCCAGCAAATGCCTCGGGTGTGTTGTGCTTCGGTTGCCGCAGTTTGTGTCGGACCTCACACAGAAAGGGGCGATCAGATTGCAACCCCGACTCGGTACATCTTCGCCCTTTTCATGTTGACCAGCTGCGAAGAAAGTTTAACACAGTTTGAGGCTCAGTTTCGGGAGGCCCTCGTCGACTCTCAGCAGCAAGGTCATGAGGTAGCAGGAGGTTTCCGGCAAGAAGCTTTTGTCAAGAAGCTTTGGTTCATGGTGCAAACCAATGTGGCCTTTGTCGTCGCACGTCGTGAGTGAAGGACAAGTTCTACTTGCTGTTGAGCGCCGTCACGGGCACCACTCCCTGGCCAGCGCTCAAGCGTTGCAAGCACATGCAGGCATGTGCGGATTCATCGTTTGCGTCTATCGGGGCCGCAAAAATCGAGTGTTCAGGAGGAGTTGGATCTGGACATGGCAACGAACTTTTCGGTGCATGTGCCCATTGCTCGCCAAGATGGTGGCTGGCACGGAGTGGCTGCTGATGGTGCCGAGGCTCGGCATGGCTCGGCGACGTTTGCCCAGCAAAGCCCGATTTTAAGCAGTGAGGCCTTGACCCAGTTCGCGCTCTTGGCACGTGGGAAGCACGTGGCGCTCTTGCTGGCAAAACCAAAGACCGGCAGGCGAGGCAGGTTTGTCGTACTTTCTCGTACTTTCATCGCAGAGATCATGTCAGACCTCCTGGAAGGACGCATCAAATCCGAGTCCATGTGCCTAGATGCAGGAAATTGCAGGAAGATGTTAAATTAAAACATCCTCAGCAACATCTTGCACCCATGAGAGGGAGCAATGTTCATGCTGTGGCAGTCTAGCTCCGAGGCTTCGCATGCGGGTTTCCCTCTTCTTGCTGATACGGGCTACGGTGCTCCCCGAACGGCGGCCATCTCCCGGCACGCGCTGCATGCCTGGGTTCTCAATTTTCAGCACCAAGGTTTCCCAGTCCGTGGCTTGGTTGCGCTCAGATGAGTGTCATAAGTGTCATATGTGTCATAAGGTCAGTTGAACTGCTGATGTCAGGAAGCTACACTGGCTACACTGGTACTTGGTACGTCGCCTTGTGACGTGTTGTGACGCTTTGCGAGGTGCAGAAGCTCCCTTGCCCCTGGACTTCCTGGATGCTGCCTCCATGCATGACCTAGAGCTTCCAAGTGGTTTCCTGAGTGAAACACAGAGAGCTTGCTAGTGCAGTTTCAAGGAGCGGGTTAACAGGTTGCACTTTTCGCTTGTTGCCAAGGCCCTTGCTGCATGGCTCTGGCCTGTGAAAGGTTAAGGGCCATGCGTGCTTGTGAGATCTGCGGTGAGATTCAAGAAAGGCTTCTCATGCTCGCACCTAGCATCCTGCAACAGCTCTGGCTTCTCTGCGAAGCTATTTCACTGCATGCGGCTGCGCACTGCCAGTGATGTGCTGCTGGCCTTTTCTCAAGAACGGGGCGGAAACCACAATCAAAATCTGTTACAAATGCCGCCGCAGTACCAGCAAGGTCCATACAAGCACACGAGAGGGCCATCTGTAAGGTGTGCGATCAGTTCACATCCCCACGCCGCCTAAACCAGCGCAGCCGCGCTGCGGAAATGGCCGGCCTGGACATGCTGAGTTGCTGTGAAGCGCTGTGAGTTCCTTTTTCAGCAGCCTCCGATTTTTGGGGTTTTCGGGGGAGGAGATCCCATTGCAGCCGCCGCCAGACATCTACCGCCCGGCCCCGGCCACTGACAGCCGTCAGGTCCATGTAGGAGGTGGGGTCTTTCTTAGGCCTTTACCGACTTGTGAACAAAGATGATTGAAAGAGGTTCTGCACCTGAAGCACCGCGCCGCTTGACTTTTGTTTGTCAGAGTCTGGTTTTGGCTGCATCTTCTGGCATCTCCTGGCATCTCTTGGCTGGTTTGCTGTGGTTTGCTGAGGCAAGAGGAGGAGCTGCTGCTGCAGCTTCCTTGTCGCAGGCCCCCCTGGCCTCGCGCCTCGTTTGTTCTGATGCGGTGAAAGAGCCTGAGCCCAGTTGGAGCTGTCCTGATCGGCACGCTGCTTCTCTGGAACTGCTACGACGTTCTCCAGCGGCTGCGAGGACGTAACGCCTTTCGTGGAAATGCTGAGGCCATCTAAGGCCCGAAGTCCAGCTTTTATTGAGTCAAGTCGACACACTAAACATCACAGGAACACAAAGGCGTCTCTGTTCTGACACAAAACGTGTGAATCTTCTTGCCGTTCACATGGTCTTGTCACATCGTAAAGTGCGTCTTCGATGATTGAAGCGACGTTCTGCAGGACGCCGGCGGTCCCTGAGCGTTAAGCAGAGCTTCAGCCGAAGGCATCCTGCGACATGGTGCGACATGGTGCGCGCCCCGTTGGTTGGTCCTCCTCTTTGAAAAATGTCTTTGGAGGTCGGAGATCGAGCTCACGCTCCGACAGCGAGTTCCAGACATGTCGGAGCCAGAGCCGCACGCAGCGACACGGGGGTAGAGCTTCAGCTTGGGGTTGGATTTGCCTGCAAGCATGTGTCCATGTCAGTCTGCATGTGTTGAGGATTTTGATGTGCGAAAGATCGCGGCGGCTATCGACAAGCACGAGAACTTCAGGCCGGCATCCCAAGCAATATGCACGTTTGTGACAGTGTTGTCGGCGTTGACAGCACGGGACCGCTAGGCCAGGAACCTTGCGAGTGAGTGCAGCTCGGAGGAAGCTACAGCCATGATCCATAATGCGTTGTCAATCTGATGTGACATCTAAATGTTCACAACAGTGCCTAAGGCTTCGGTCCTGAACAGGGACCTCACCTTGCACTCCCTCCAGCAAGGCCATCTTCCAACTCCCCCTAGTTCCGTGACAGCTGAATTCATATTCAATTTCTCTTTTCTAAACACCTTGGAGCACCCAACGCGACTTGCGAGGCGGCCGCAAGAAGGTGGTGCAGCGCTACCGAAGGAGACGGGTGCCTCACGGCCTCACACACACACACACACACACAATTTCCTACCATTAGCAACAACAAAGTCCAAGCAGTACGATGTACAACATAGTACAGACTTTCATGAACCATGGGCTACTTGATTTGGAGGACCAGAGCCCTGGAGAAGGCCTTGAAAGACGTCATCCACGAACAGCAAGACATTTTCTTTCCTGTGAGGCGGTTCCGACGCTTGCGACGGTTATGAATTGTTATCTGATGGAATTTAGGCCCGGCTTTGCCCCTGCGCTTCAGGAGTGAGATCTTCTCAGCGTACCGCAAGTTTTTCCTTGGATTTCCGAGCATCAATGGCAGGCCGGTTTGGCAGACGTAAACCATTGTAAACCATCGTAAGCCATCGTAAACCAGCACAAGCCAGACTCGCAGAACGCCTTGCGGCTCTCGGCATCTTTGCTGCCTCTTCTTTGCTCAGGGCGTGCTCGGTGCCGGCCTTGCAGCGGGAGCTGGAGGCCATGGAAAAAGCCAAGAGGTACGAGTATCAGAAGCAGCTTCTGGAGGACGGGCCGACGGCGGCTCCCCGTTGTTTCCTCTTTGTCCGGCTTCAACCCGTGGGCTGACATGGGCTGTTCTGCGCGCTGCAGGACTTCCAGTCGCGCTTCCGAGAGTTCTCGAAGTTTCTGCGCCGCCGGAAGCGGGACGTGCAGCAGGTCTCAGCAGGGTCTCAGCAGAGTCTCAGCAGAGTCTCAGCATGGAAGGGACATAGGAGGAGCAGTGGAGTATCAGCTGGGCATCATGAAGATATTGGTCATCTTTCAATTCCTTGCGATCGGGTACCTGGGTCTTGCCAGGTGCTTCAAAGAGAGTGGATGCCCACGGACCTGCTCCGGGCTTTCGTGGTTTTCGACATGTCCCTTGGAACGAACAGGGAGGGTTTTTTTGGAGGACTTTCAGCCTGCTTTTGATCAGGTTGTGCTACGAGCACGAGTGGATTACGTCCGGACCTCGTGTTGACCGATTTCGAACCACGAGAGGGAAGAAGCGCTTAGGGTCGATTTTACATTTCCGAAAGCTCCCCAGCTTGCGTGTCTCCAGGATACCAACAGCAGGGAAGAGTTACAGCAGGGAATTGCAACAGCAGGGAAGAGCTTGTGCATGGGTCGTGGAGTGTTCATGGGTCTATTCTACCAGAACAAACAGGGGAATGCTCTACCCGGCAGTCTGGACATGCGTAATGTAGAAGCAAGGGAGAGGTCGATTTTACATTTCCCGGCGGTGGTTCTGTTCTCAAAGACAACGGGCGCGCGGGCATACAGTACACTGTCAACGTGAATCTTGGCGGCAGCAGTGTGGCCAACGCAGCAGACAAGTTTCAGACAAGGGGCTTCTCGGGAAGAGAAGAAAAGTGCGAATGGTCACCTCTTGAGCTTGCTTTGAGCTCATGTTTGCTGCACTGGTGCTGATGTCTGTCTTGCAAGAGAGAGCGAGTTAAAGAGACAGGAGATTCGATCAAGGGATGGCAGCCACATTGGAGCAGAGGTGTTCTATTCATAGGGGGGTAGAAATGTAAAATGCAGGGGGGGCCTTGGAAAACGAGGTTGGGCGTAGGAGTGAGTAAGGGCTCTGCAGCTTGCAGGGTCTTGAAGGGCACTGTAACTTGCAGGGTCTTGGAGCTCACAATCCACAATCCTATACCCGAGGATCCCAGATGACTCTAACACCCTAGAGCCTCAAACATCCTCCTCGGGGATATTTGGGGGTTTGCGAAAAAAAGGGACCCCTCAATAGAGTTCCCAAACTAGTAGGATTTCTTTATCAAAAGGACCCAGTAAGGTACCCCCAAGTATCGGAAAACTCCCCCCCCAATTTTTGTGTCTTTGCTTTTGGAGGCCCCTGTACCGCCTGCCCAGCTCCGACGACGGGCGAAAGCGCGCTGGAAGGTGGCTGCGGAGAGACCCGGAGCTGAGGCCTCTTCTTCTCCTCTTCTCCCCCCCCCCTCTTCTCAGGACACAGCACCACGAAAGAATGTTGTAAGTGTACATGTATAGAGACATGCGTGTCGTCGCTTTGTTTCATTATTGTATTCGAGTTTGAATCGTATTTACATTGCACGCATATTCATGTATGGGTCTATGGGGTTTGAGATGGCTTACTTGGAGGTTCATGGGTACTTAGAACCTGCTTAGAGGACTTGGGGGGCCTAAATTTTCAAGGTACAGATGTAAGTAAGTACCCTGAACCTCCAAGTAGGGAATCACCCTCCTTTGCCTTCAGGGAGCTGCCGGTGCGGATTGATGTGGACGTCGATGCGTCCATGAAGATGAAGGTACAAAGAGCGCTCCCGTGGCAGCTGAGGTGGGTTTAGGGAGTTTAGGGTTTAGGGCTTGAGAGTTGGGGAATTTAGGGTGCAAGATGCCCTGACTTCCGAGCTGCTTCCTGCCAGGAAGCTGGTGCCACACGCGGGGTGATATTTTTCCGTATGCCGAAGACAACTTCAAGCTAGCAAAGGTGCTGAAAAGAGCAGTTGCCCGGAGCAGTGCTTCAAGCTTCCTGTGAGCCATCCATGTCGGTCGCTCAATGAAGCATGAAGCATTGCTGCTCAAGCCTGTCATCTGTAGACCACGTCGAACGAAACGCACTTGTTAAAAGGGCATGGTGATACAGGGTTTTGCATATGCCTAGCTGGAGAATATGTGTGCTGGTGGCGTCAGCAATTCTTGCCACCCTGGCTCTTGCAGGGATCGAGCCGACATGAAATCAACACAGTCAAGAGTCAAAACAGCAGTCGACTCATCGACACCTTGCAGTGCAATGCTTGCGCGACTGCCAACATCCAGCCTTCCTCTGGCATCACTTCAGAGCAAGCCCCTTGCACAAAGTGAGACGAGGAGGCACACATGCTGCTGTGTGCAGCAGCGCCCTACAATCTGGTGCAGCTTGTTGTGTGGGTCGGCGTTGGGTGCGAGAGCTCGCACCAGACGATCCAAAAAATGCGCCAGCAAGACGCCTGAAACTCACCCTGCTGTAGACCTCTTCCGTGTGCCTGATGATCCAAAGATCGAATTAGAAGTTCTTGGAGGACTGGGACATGGGACCAGCGTTCAACCCGTGACTTTGCTGCTCATCCACGGCAGCTACCACGCAGCATGGTGCTACGAGGAACATTTCCTCAGCTTCTTCAGGGAACAGGGGTTCCACACGTATGCGCTCTCCTTGCGCGGGCAAGGGTCTGGCAAGATGCCCAGGCTACCAGTTGCTGGGACCCTGGAGGAACATGCCTCAGACATCGCGGCCTATGTTGCGCATCTTAGGGAACTACACAGGCAGCCAGTTGTTGTGTTGGGCCACAGCTTTGGCGGCTTGATGGTGCTGCAGGCTGCAAGGGCCTTGAAGGATGAGAAGGATGGGAAGGATGGATCCAACGGATCTTTGGCCGGCCTTGTTCTTCTTTGCAGCGTCCCACCGGGAGGCAATGTGGGGATCATCCTGCGCAGCCTCTTCAAAGCGCCGCTACAAGCACTGCGAATCACCTGGGGTTTTGTCGCGCGCGCCTTTGAGAGAGATGCGGATCTTTGCCAACAGGCTCGCGTCAATATAGATGTCATCAAAACCTTCCTTACCACCGCCATGCAAGCATGTAACTGGCCATGCGAATGCCGTGCAAATGACATGTACATGCCATGCCAACCTCAAAACAGCTCTTCTTCGACACCGACACTCCTGCGCAAGACATCGAAAAGTACATGGGGCTGATGAAGGGAGGACCGGCTTTGCAGTTCCGTTTGCGTGGAGTGCACCTCGCTTGATTTTGCTTTGCTTTTTTGTGCTTGTTGAGAGTGCTTTTTGAGTTTTAGAGGCTGTCCAGAAGGCACTCGATTGCTGGACTTGCGTCAGCTGCAGAAGCCAGAGCCTCCAGGGTTTGGGGCAAGAGTTCGTGGCGGTTTGCATTCTTTGCACTCTTTGCATTCTTTGCTTGCTTGGCTCTCTGTACATATTTCCTCATTTTCTCCGCCACACCAGGTCGCTGCCGGTAGAAGCTTGCGACCACGTGCCGGTGCTTGTCATTGGAGGCGGTCATTCCCCCTTCGCTCCATCCTACATCCCTCCTCTTTCGGCCCCTGAATCCTCTGATTCTTCCTTCCGGTTAGGAGACGAGGACGTCATTGTGGACCAGGAGGCACCAGACAGAGCAGGGGCGATTCGTGCTGGCGTCTGCGCTGTACTTTTCACGCTTGGGCTCCAGCCGTCTTTGGGTCTTGAGCTAGGGGATGCAAGGGGCAAGATACAGTTTATGGCATATACGGGGTGCAAGGGGCACATGGTTTCACAGAGCCGCACTGTGCTGGTACAATGTGCCTTCAATGTAGTGACCATGAGCATGAGCTGCTGACACGTATGACACATTGAAGAACTTCTCGCATTGGCCATCGCTCACAAGCTCCTGGTTTTTTCCGCCAGCAATGGCCGAGACAAGAGGGACAAGAGGTATGGACAAGAGTGGGCCGACAGGGCAAGTCGATTCCTGGACAATGCCGCTGACTGTGACCCCCAAGGGGGCGATGTACTCTGTTCCGTTCGTGCTGGGTCTGGATGCCTACAGCTACAAGGTCGGCAAACATATGGCCTCGCGCGTGGAAACCCGTGTGAAGATGAGCGTCCGGGAAACAAGCAGCACGAGCGCTGCCAAGCGTCCAGCGAGCGCGACACCGGCCAGGTTGGTGCAGGCCGGCGTTAATGGGAGTACGACCTTTCTGTGGAACAGCGACGGAGCTCACTCATCAGATTCTGGTGCATCCCAGGTTCGCAAGAAGAGGCAGAAACGAACAGATGACCTGCTTCACGAGCTCGTGATGACCTGTGGAGACCCCATCGATGTTGTCTCGCACTGGTTTGAGATCTTTGCGTTCTACTGTGATCCCCCAGAAGCCATTGCCTTACCCAGGCTACCTGAAAGGAGGGAAGCGAAGGACATTTTCATAGACAAGATAGACATGCCAGCAGTACAAAGCCTTTCTTGCCCGACATCTAGGCAGAGTACCAAGCGACCTGCGCGAAGAGGACGCACGCGGTCCTTCTCGGCGCCGCGCCTGCGAAAAACTGAAATGGTGCGGGTGCAAAGCCCCTCCTTAGACAATGAGAAGAAGCTTGATCTTATGCGCAGCGACCTTTACAAGACCCGTTCAGTGTTGAAGGAAGCTGGACTGGCAGGGAAGGGCGCTGGGCATTTGGACTTGGGTCACCGGCTCAAAGCCCAGAGCCTCAACGCGGAGTCCTTCGCAAGCTGGATGGAGAGCTTCAGCTTCATCCTCAATCTTCAGAGACCCAAAGCCGATATGGCTGTGCCATTAGGACCGAAGGGAAAAAGCAACCAGGGTCACCAGGGCCATGGCGGCCACGGCGGCCACGGCGGCCGCGGCGGCCGCGGCGGCCACGGCCAGAGATCTCACAGTCCTCCACGGCGACGCTCGGTGGCGCCTCGGCGAGCATCCGACGTGGAGAATGTGACCAAGCGCTTGCTTGCAAGACTGGACCAGAGGGTTGTACTCGGATCGTGGGAGCTCATCACCGGCGAGGAAGCGAAGGAAGCCTCCAGCAGTGCTACCAGCAGCGATGAAGAGCTGGAGAGAAGGCAGAAGATTGCGCAAAGCTTCTTGGCCCCAATGAGCCCGCAGTTCTACGTTACATGCCCTCAGTCTCCTCGTTTGTGCGAGCTACCCATGGCATGTACGCTTAGAAGAGAACCATGTGGGGATCCTAGCGTGATTCAGAAACTGGACGCGATTCACGAGAGTCCGCAGGCATTCTGCGTTGTCTCGCCACAAAATGTTTCCAAGCCCAGTCCCGACTCGGAGTGTGGGGGTACTGTAATTAGCACAACCAGCTTTAGGCTCCCCGCGCAATCCCAACACGTTCACGAGGATTTGCTAGCTGCTAGCCATGTGGCATAAGAGAACCATCACCCAGGGAGACTGATCTTAAAGAAGCAAATGAGCGAGAGGAAGAGCAACAACATCAAGATATATATCAAGATAGACGAGTTCAAGAGCGAGATCGAGGAACTCGAGAACGTCAGTTTGATATTCATGCCAAGGCAAAGTCAACGGCCCACAGTGCTCTCGTGGGAGTGGAGTCACTTAAAAAGCTGCGAGAAAAGGCTAGCGCTAGGGCTGATGAGTCTATCTTCGGCCATTTTGGATGTCTTCCTAAGCGAAAGTGCTGCACTCAAAGAAGCCACAGAGAATATAGATGACAGCGAATGGCGCGCAGCAGTCAAGGCCGAGTGGTAGCCTCCACTGTACAGCAACTTGAGCAGCATGTCTCCGCACAAAAAGCATACCGCAGCAGGCAAGATCTTATATCCCAAGCCCAGAATTCCCAGTCCTAAATCGCAACATCAGGAATTCCGAACAAGGTCACATGAACTTGAGGGAAACGTACTGAGTGTCAGGGAGGTTTCAGGGTCCCTGAGCTGATGGTTTCACGCTCGCCCGGGGGTTGAGAAAGTCTGCAGGTTCGAGAAATTCAGAACCTGAGGTCACTGCCAAGCCGTACGTGCTCTATCCAGACAACATCAAGAACAGGATCCTTCGGCAGTTTTTGACAAATGCGAATGCCCGACCACCCACCAGAGACCCCCAATGAAATCTTAAACTCTGAGCGGCAAATTCTCACAGGAGCTCGCGCATCAACGGCTCAGGGGCTTCGTGCATCTGCGAAAGAACGTGGGAAGGACGAGGTGGCTTCCTTTAAATGGACGGACTGCGATGCGTTCACGTACTAGCTCCTGGAACCACGCAGCATCGGAGCCCACCACGGAGGGGGGCCGGGGGGGATGGTGGGGAAGGGGGGACTAAGGGGGAACCAGATCCTTCTGCTTGTGTCTGCTTGTTCCAGACGCCTCTCGGCCGTTCGCCGAGGCGAATTCGAATCCGTCTACTGCAAAATGCGTGGTTGCAGTCATTGTTGTCTGACTGAGTCATGCAAGCATGCGAGGCATGCGAGCCTGCATTCGTCTGAGGTTTATCGCAAACAGATGCGAGGCAGATCATGCTGCGTAGCAGCAGCTTGGCGATGTTGAACTCAGGCATGATCAAGAACAAGTCCAAAGGGGCAGACCGGGCAAAGCCTGGATATGATGACGTTGTGAAGACTCGTGCCCGCATACTCAGCGGCATCTCGCCTGCTCAGATGACAGTGAAGAATTTGACTTCTTTCCTGGCGCTGTTCGGGATGCAGCGCAAGGAGGCCGTCGAACGAGCTGCCAAATACTTTCTGTTTGCCGTGCCCTGCAGCTCGCACACCAGAACAACGAACCAGTCTTTGCAGCTGGATGATGACGAGAACCAGGAAGACGGAGCATGGCTTCAGGAAAAGCTGCCTTTCGAAGTCTTCTATCGCTTGATGCGGGCCTTACAGGGCCCAAAGCGTTCAGCAAAAAGTGGCGATTTCAGCAGCGAGATTGGAAAATCGTATTTGGCATCAGAGCTGCTCTCTCGCTTGCTGTTCTGCGCGCTCGTCGGCCACGAGGGTGTGCACCACTCCTCTGGCGCAGCTGCGCGCTTCCACGATGACGCGTCGGCCCAGCCCGTGTCGGTTGCCAACCTCGCTCACTCGCTGCGCCTCCTCCTGTCACATGAGCTCCTCCAGTCCGAGTCCAGCCTGGAGGCACAGGTACAAGCCCTTGCGGAGCCCGATCCCCAGCTTCGCATAGCTCTTCGCTGGCTTTGCTTTCCTCCGCATAAGGATCATAGCAGAAAGGGGCAGGCAGTCACAGGTTTCATGTTCTGTAGGCTTGTGCTTAGAGACTGTGATTCCACTGAGCAGTGCATCTGGCCAGTGCGCCGTACCTGCTTTCAACCAGCCCAGCGACTAGGAACAGACAGATGTGAAACCGGACACTGATGGATGAACGTTCGGAAACAGAGACAAGAACGTCGGCTGCTTTTATTTGCTGGAGGTTTCTTTGCCTGGTGCTCCAGCGAAGCGAGGCCTGGAGTGCCTCCCGTTCCTCCCTGCTGCCCACCCCACAACACGGGCATCATTCAGATGGATTCCGTGCTCGGTTCTAGCATGCCTCTCGCCCTGTTTCTTTTTGAGGCGTGTTGGAAGAATGCTACAGTCGAGGAAAGTGGGCAACCCATGTCTGCGTACTGACATGGCATACATGCTTCTGTAAATGACTCTTACTACTGAAGTGATTGCATCCGTTTGGTCAGGTGGAGTTAGCTACAATGGCTTCCTGACCTTCATGAAGTGGCACCCGGAT
This sequence comes from Symbiodinium natans, assembly GCA_905221605.1. Classification (NCBI taxonomy): domain Eukaryota; class Dinophyceae; order Suessiales; family Symbiodiniaceae; genus Symbiodinium; species Symbiodinium natans. The sequence continues at coordinate 108,596 of CAJNDS010000407.1, read as the reverse complement.
GCCGACACCTCAGCTGGACTTCAGGGTTCGTGCGGAATCCGCTTTGTGTGTGAAGGCCTACGTGCATCTTCTCTTCCTCCTGCTTCCGCTTTCTCTGATGGGTCCGAAATTCGCGTCGGAGGACACATGATGGCGTGGTTGGCAGCCCCATGTTTTGTCAATCAATAGACTGTTGGGGTTGTCGCTTTCTTCTAAGGATTTCCGTCGGCCTGCCAGTTTTCTAGAAGTTTGTGTCTTGCCTCTTTTTGTCTTCCTTCAGTCTTCCTTCATGCTTGACGGGTCTACGGGATTTTCGGGTGGCTTGCGTCTTTCCTTGTCTCCCTTCATTTTGACAAGTTCTGGTCTATGCTGTTTGGGGCCTTCGCTGGGGCTATTGTTTTGAAGCTTCACTGAGGTTCCGGTGTCATGAAAGGAGCAGGAGCAGGGGGGGGGGGGTGGGGGGGCGGGGGGAAACACCGAACATCTCTGAGCCGAGCCTTCTGTCCCTGTAGAAAAAACAGAAGGCCGAGGTAAACAAGGAGCTCAAAGTGCAAAGCGTGCTGCTTCCACAAAGTCGCAGCACCGGGTGACGGGCAGAAAAATGCTGAGCCTTGCCCTCAAAGCTGGTCCTTGTGGCAGAAACATGCCTGCTGGAGTTGAGCGGACAAGGATCTCCGTGAGCATTCAACGACCAAGATTGTGGGGCAGTTGCTGCGGCGGTAGCCAATACGTAGAAGATCTTCTGCCTGACCGGGCGCGCTTGGGGGTGACATCCGGAGGAGAAATCGTCAAGAGATTAAGAACAGCTATTGGCTCCCTCACCTCACTGCAAAGAATTGGAAAAGTTCGCAGCTTATACATACCCCAGGAGATGTACCTGATTCGCAAGGGCTTGTCTCATCGCGCTGGCGAACTTCGTGCAAAGGAACCGCCGGCGAAGTTTAGCGTGGGGGTCACCATGACGGTACGCGGACTTTGCGAGTTTGGGCTAGGCGGCCACATTGACTCGTCAACGGCAGAAAAGGCACGGCTGCATTCATCCTGTCGGTCGCATTGGGTTCCAATAGATGGAAGACGTCTTGCGTGTGAGTTCTTTTACCCATATGCTTGCAAGTGATGCATTTGCGGATGAGGCGGCTTCTCGACATGTGCGCGAGCCTTGTCCAGCCTTGGTTGGAGGCATGCTCCGTTTTGCTCCGTTTTGCTGGCTTTCTAGGGTGGCGCACTTCTTGTGCTTTGTGGAGGCCAACAATCCGAAAGTCAAAGCTTGAAGCTTTGGTTTTCGCAAAACCGGTTTTCGGTTGAAGGTGTTTCTCACGTAGGTGCGTCGGCCAAAGCATGCGGCGCAAGTTTCACACGCTTGCATCTTCACACAAAATGCAAGCGAAGTCGTCATTGGTGGCACTCGTACAGACTGCCTTAAAGGGAGAGAGCGGCACAAAAAAGAGCTGCTTCCTCAGAAGGCAAAATAGCAAGAATGGCGTAAGTTAGAAGTTCGTGAAGATCACAGGAGAGCTCGCAGCTGGCTTTGCTTTGCGTGCTCATGCTCCAGGCTTTGCAGGAGACAGCTGCAGCCCACGGAGTGGAGCCAATCATTTTACCAGGCTTGAGAGTGGAATGGATCGTTTGAGAGTGTAGGATCGTGGGCAGGTTCATCGAGTGTATTTGGGTGTAATGAGCAATGAGAGTTGCGCATAGCTGAAACTTCAGCTCGCGTATGAGCCAGGTGTGGCACATGATGTCATGCTGGGAGCGAGGCAGGGTGTGTCCCAACTTGTTTTTGCTTTTGGGATGGGTGCCCAAGACTCTGTCTTTGTGGGGAGGTGGAGGATGGCTGCGGACGCTATTCTTGCCTGGCTTAAGCATGTACGTCCTGAAGCGTGAGTTCCGAAGACTCGGAACACCACACCTTGTGGTTTGTCACCTTAGATGGAGGGAGCGAAATTAATCCTCAAATCCTCAACTTGCTCATGAAAGCTTGAGCAGTGATTGGATTGCACGGGAAATCTGGCATTCGCACCGCCGGAGCGGTAGAAGGAAGAACGCGCAAACGTGATAAGCAGTGGGTGACGGAATCTCTCGCCACTGCCTGTGGCTGAGGTGGTCTCAGCTTCATTGCGCTTTCTGGCTTTCAGTACCAGGGTTTGGCCTGTGGTCATCGGGCAGTCTCATCTCCTCTCGTGGTACTACTGTCTAGCATCACGTCCGTTTTTCATTTGGGGGACACTGTGTGCAAACCAGTCCCTCGGAGAGGGATGGATACTTGGTTGGAGAAGGGTAGATTCGGCAAGGCAGCCACATGGGGACTCTCGAGGTGGAAGACATGACGGGGGCATCAGCCGTATCCGTGGCCTCTTTCCGCACACGCGGCTCCAGTCTCAGTAGCTTAGTGGGGGCTCATTCAGCAGGAAATGGCACCCAATGATGCTGGGCTCTCGGCCGCGCCACCACGCAGTGGCAGAGCCTTGCCGTCTATTGCCTGCTGAGGTCTGCCTTACTCTAAACAGAGGATTGCAGGAAAAATTCGCCAAGGCGTGCGTTCACGCTGCTTGGTGTGTTTTTCAAGGCTTGTGAGTCGCGGTCTGCCAGGCTTCAGGCACTGATGCAGCACGCCGAAGGCGTGTTACTGAGCAGCTACAACCCGCCCGAGCCCCCAAGCCTTTCAAGGGGGCCCCAAGCCTTTGCAGGCGTGGTCTGCGTCACAAGTCTGGGCTTCTTATGCAGTTGCAACAGCGGTGCCAAAAGCTGCCAGCTTTGCGGCTGTGGCTTGGCCAGCAAACGAGTCGAAACGAGTCGGAACGAGTCTGTTGCTTGCCATGCCATGCCATGTGTCGCCATACAATGCGCGCCTGTTTGGGCATCCGAGGATATCTGCTTGCATCGTTTTTTGGGCTTCAGGGCCCATTGTCGCTGGTAATCAGGTGATTGGCTTAAATTGAAGTTTAAAGAAGTGTCCTTAAGAAGTGTCCAACTTGCATGCTGAGCCAGGTCACCAATGTACAGTTTGTTGATGATTTTGAGGAACAGTGCGACTTGGTTCGCAATGGAGCCCCTTGTGGAGGATACTTGTTTCTCATCATGTGTCTGCGTGGACCCATGGTCTAAGGGAAGTTGCGTGGAACAGTGAGTTGGGACCCGCCGCCGGACGTTACAGGCATAACTCACTATATTGCCGCTTGCCTGGAGCATCGCTCGCCCGTAATGCTCTCAAAGTATGGGTAGAGCTCGCTTACCAAGGTGTATACGGCATGTAGCATCGATCTCGTCTATGACCTGACGCTCCCCAATGTCAATTCTGAAGCTGACCTTCCCAGAATTCATTATGGTGCCACAGGCCTGCAATGGATTGCAATGGACGTCGACTCTGTTTGTACCTTAATTAGGCCCTACAACACGATATCTTGATCCCGAATCCCAACATTGAGCGACAAAAGCCTACTTTTATCATGAGAGTTGTCTTCAAACCATCATCTCATGTCTTTCCTCTTGCTTGAAGGCGAGAATTATCAAGTCCCGGCCGCATTCCGAGAACCTAGCTGTCATGTGCAGATTGAAGACATTCCCTGCCGTGCAAAATATTGTGGTCACCACAGCCAGACGCGAGCCAGATTCAGAGACAAAGGTTGGCACGAACTCGATATATGGCGTCAGGGGTGCAGGCGAATTCTTCTGGAAATACTGCGGCTCCATCAGTCCTGGTCTTAGGTCTCGCCGCAACCTCCCCTGTTTTCAAGAGCCGAGCCCTGGACAGCCGAGGTAGCGGCCAGTTCATCGATCCTTATGCCCCTGCCTCAATTTAGCTCAGCTCCGCACGTCCAGCAGCCTCCAGAAGAGCCTCCAAAAGAGCCTCCAGAAGAGCCTCAGCTCCTTCTCTTCCCCCAAAAAGGCCGTGTACTTCGTGGTCGTACCATACCCAGATGCGTGGGGCACCTGGCCTCCGAAAAAGCCGTAAAGCCGCGCTGGATCTCTGAGAAGACTTTGCATGGCTCAGGGGTTCCTCAACCTACGGAGTGGGCCATTGCTCCGACCTTGGTCTTCACCATCTTTCACCTGTTAGCTGATGGAACATCCCTTGCACCGAAGCAGGCGGGGAGTCGGGTGCTTTTCTCTCGAGAGGCTACGACCACATCAGCTCGGCGAACGGCGGCACCGTGCCCGATCCGCCGCCGCTGTTGTTTGGCTCCTTCTCTGACACAGATCCAGATGCGGGTCAGGCATCCGAGCATGTCCTTTGCTAAGCCGCCGCCAATGCCCACTAGACCTTTCTTGACGTTGTCCAGTTTTGCAGTTGCAAAGTCTGGCAGGTTGGGGGAACTCTGACCTGGACTGTGGATGGAACATACAACATGGGCTTTGACTACACGACGCTGCTCCCCGCCCATAGTTAGACACAGAACAAAACACAGTGTTTAGCAACGGTCTGAGTTTCAGAGGCGCTGCGTCAAGCTCAGGTCGTACTATGCCCTCTATTTGGCGCTTGACACCGGTGGAACTAGTCGGTCCGAAATTGCCAGAGTGCAACCTGGATTGCTTAGCTCCCTGGCTACGACTCAGCTCATCTTTTGCAGCGTCCAGACTCAACAATACTGCGAAACGCTTCAATCAGAGATGTTGCCCCCTCGCAATAGGTTACACCATCCCAGACAACACGGATCAGTCAGGGGCCACCTGTCTCGTGTGGCAGCCTTACCTGTGCCACTGCCAGGGTCTTGCAAACGGTTTATGATTGCACATCTTTCCGGTGCGCACCCTCAGCAAGCAAATGCGTCATCGCCCCCAGGATGTACGGAATCAACTCGCACGGTGAAGCTGCAACCCCGTCATTCGGCCACTGCTTCGAAGCATCGGACGGAACATTCACCACTACCACTGCACCTTGGATGACCAAATCTGCTGTCCACGCATAGGCAAGTCATGTCAACACTTCAGCTGCAGTATTTGCACATCTTTCCGAGAGCTTGGGTTGGGCAGCAGCAATTGCTAATTTTAACGCTACGCGACCCGCCTCGGCCCGGCGCAGCGCATCCGCGTGAGCATAGTGATTCCGCAGCGCCCAAGGCGCTGGACCCCAAGCAATAAGGGTTGGGTTTAGGGTTTAGGGCTGGTTTATGGTTTGGGGTTTAGGGTTGAGGGTTCGCTAAGGGTTGAGGGCTTAGGGCTCAAGGTTCACGGGTTGGGTTTGGGTTTTTGGGTGCAACGTTCAAGGGGTCTTGAGCAAACCCCCTCCAGCAAAAGGGCGGATGGGCACAGAACAGCCAGGGGGGGGTGGGGCAAGGGGGGGGGGGGCGGGGGGGCAGGGGGGGTGCCTGTTCTCACAACCTATACACCTTCGGCCCGAGGCCTCGGCGGATACCACCGGTAAGGCACATGGTAAGGCATTTTGCTACTTCTCGCTGTACTGTGTTCCGTGCTGTTGAGTCATGATCCCTAGAGCTTCGCGGCGCCAAGCCATCCTGTAGCAAGAGCAGCAACGTCGAAATCAACAATAGCAATCGAGTCTAACAACACCAACTTCAAGAAGAGCGGCTGCAGCTAGCACTAACAATGACTTTGCTAGAAAACGGAAATGAGAAGAATCTTCAGCTTCGGCAGCGCATCCCTCACTGGCGTTAGTTGGCCATTGGCTTGCTTATTGGCCCTCATTCGCCCCCATGTTCGTTCCATTTTGGTTTCAGGGGTTGGAATGCAGGGTTTAAGGGAGGTCCCCAGTTTGGGGCTTGTCAATAGGCGCAGGGATGGGGCTGACTTTGTTTCTCACAGTTCTTGCCCCTTTTGCCCTTATGAAGCCAGAGACTGCGTTGGCAAGGTAACAACAGCAACAACAACGACCACATTGACATCCACCGTCACCGTCGACCCCAGCCAGGCGCGTGTTTTTTTGTGTCTTTAGAGGCTGTTTGCAAGTATTATGAAGTATTCTGCTTCACGCGGGAATGGTTTTGCGAGCTTTGCGCAAACTGTCGTCAGGCCGCCATCACATCTGTAGCCTTCACAGACACCAGTACTGCGTATGGCTATTGGATCGATGGCACCGTGACTTGGGTTGCCCCGAACAACCCGGCTTTTGAGTACTTTCGAATTGTCATGGTGCTGGCCTCAGTGCTGAGACGAGCAGCAGCAGCTGTTTTATGTCGGCAGCCTGAACATCTTGTGCCAGTTCTAGAACAACGTAACATATCTCAGTCTGCAACCAGCACTGGCGCCGACGGTGCTATCATGGTCGTGCCTTTGCCGCAGTGAGCTGCAAGACTCATCATTCTATGTTGCCTTCGAGCCCTTTGCGCCAGGACAACGTAGACAAGAGCCTAAGAACCTACGAGATTGTGAATTCGGACGCCAGAGGAATCGTGCGCGGGACCGGGAGTGCTGCAAGTGCTCTGTTTCAGTTTGTCTGTATTTGCCTCGGTACACAACAGTTGCGGAACTCTTGGGACAGGACAAGCACAGGAGGGATTTGGGCCAACTACATTGTAGTGCTGGCCTATAGCAACTTGGCAATGTGCTTTTCACACATACTTCGCATACGTCGCATCCAGCGGTCCGGAGTGCATCTGGCGCTCTGAGGAAGCGGAGTCTCTTGGCATCCGAAACAGATCGGCTCCTTGTGCGCTTGCGTCAAAGAATCATAGCAACGCATAGCAACCTTGGCACATTTAAGGCTTTCTCTCCCGCCAATGAGGCTCGGATTGTGTGTGCAGCATTTGGCCAGCATGCAAAGTCACTGGCTCATTTCGTGCAGGCTGGGTCTCTCATGCTCACTGATCTCTCCGACGCCGTTGTGGGCAGTGCAACGCTCAGCGCTAGGTAGGCACAGAAAAGAACCCACAAGGTGCTCGTGCACGAGAGTGATAATTGTGTGATAGGGGCGCAGTGACATAGCGACATAGTGAAGAGATGACTGTTCGCCAGCTTTCGGTGGCGACTGGGCTGGACTTGCCCTGGTTGACTCGGTGTCGTTCACAGACGCTGGGATGCACCTGATGCAACTGGGGCACTTGTGCCAGTTCTGTCAGTTCTTGACATTGCGCTCCCTTGTTGCCGTCCTTTGTGATAATGCAGCCGCATGTATGATGGTGAACCCCCCCCCCCCCCCCCCTCCTTCCACCCACTCCCTGGACCACCCGGTTGCTCGCGTTTTCGCGTATCTCGCAGTGCCTCCGCGTACAGTAGCCGACATACAAGACGTGGCATCCAAAACGTTTCCACAAGCGGACTCTGCTGCAAGCGGGGAGGAGCGTGGTTGGTTTACGATCTATGGTTTTGGGTTGGGGGTTCGAGTTCAGGGTTTTTCAGGTTTAGGTTTAGGGCTTTATGTTCTGGGCTCTGGGTTTTAGGGTTTGCAGTAGCAGAGTTCAGGGTTGGAAGGTTTTTTTGGGTGGGTTTCTTGGTTTTCTTAGGAGCATTTCGTTAAAACAGCAACCGCCGAAGGAGGAAGGACCGAGCAATGGTACACGGAGCCGGGCGACGAACCGCGCAAATTTACAGCTCGACCTGGTAATGCCCGCAGTCGAAGAGAGTAGCACCCTTTTCATCCCTCTTTTGTCGCCGGGGCAGAAGAGCATATCGGGTTGACCAGTCATAAGGACGACAATCCTGCAGCCAATCTGCTGACCGGGACGGTCTCGTGGTCCTTCGTCGCAAACACGGACGGGCTGTGCATGCTCTTATGTTCAATTGCAGTACATTTGTCCCTGCCTGCCAGGACTATGGCTTTGTGTCAGAATGGCGAGTCTACATTGCGGATGACGCATTGGGTGACCTGCATTGGTTTGTGACCGTCACGTGGGGAAAAGTGCTCTCAGTCACCTCGCCTGATTCGAAAACGAGAAAGCCATGAGTCAGAACCGCTTCAGACCCAAGTCGAGAACAGAAACGACCTCCCCAGAAAAAAAAACCGGAAGTCCTAAACGTTCATGATCTCGGATGTGTTAGGGTTCAGGAATTTAGGGTTGGGGGTTTGAGGGTTTTAGGGTTCTAGGGTTCTGGGGTTCTAGTGTTCTAGGGTTTGGGGTTTGGGCTTTAGGGTTCGGGCTTTCAAGGTTGCAAGGTTTTGAAACCTACGTCATGCGCTCCTGCTTCGGGACCGAAAGGATTGTAGGGCCCATGGGGTTTGCGGTAGAAAGGGCTTTAAGGTTCATGACTTCAAGGTTTTGGGGACTTGGGCTGCTGACTCAAGGTTTCAGGGCATCAATGGCTTCAGGGTTTCGGTTGGTCAATCTCAGTTCCCGTTTTGCTCGCCATTATCTTGTTTTGTTTTCTGACTCATACCTTTGTTTTCTGACTCCCGTTTGCGGCTCATTTTCCCCGACTCGCGGGTAGAGGTTGTGGTCCGACAACATTCGCTGATTGTGTGTCCCGCATTGGCTTGAGCAGGTACAAACAAGCAGCTTATCGCGCAGCCTTCAAAGGAGCTGGCGCAGGTGGCGGGAACGTGCTCGAAAGCACTTGAGCGCTTAAGGTCTCACGCTGTTGGGATGAAGCACATTCCTGACATGAATCGCTTGGTGAAGTATTTGCGCAATTCTTGGCCGCATTTTTGACAGGTCTCGATCACGAATGTGGCTTGTGACATCGATAAATATTTTGCATCTTGGCTATTGGCCATCAGAGCCTTCAGGGCACCGGCGGCTTCGAGTTTCCGGTAGTGCTGATGAAAGGTTGATGCCTTGAAAGGTTCTGGTTTATGCTTACAACGAGCATGGAGAGTCGCCCAATGCTGCGACATGTTTGCATCAAGTTGAAGATGTCACATTGTGTCTGCCTGTGAGTGCCTGTCCCATCGTTACGCCGCCTGCCTGTCAAGACCGCTGGAGCCTTGTGGGACGATGGCCGCGCAACCACCACAACACTGACGATCACCACCACCACAGTAGATTGGCCTGGCTGCAAGGCCGGGATTGGAGGTTCTTAAGCTCTTGACAAGATGCAAGTGGGAAGGGGAACAATGCTTGGCAGTCTGTAACCTACACCGACACGGATACGGATGCCAACCAGCTTGGAGGCTCGAGTTTTATGTGTCTTTCTGCCTCTCTGAGCCTGTCTCTGTCTCCGCCTGTGTGTCCGAGCTTGCTTGTAATAGGCAAAGGCTTACACTTCAATTTTTGGGTCCAACTGATGGGGGTTGCTCGGGCGGCGCTTGGGCCCGGCCGACCTGTTGTGCAAGTGTGTGGAGATCGACACAACATCTTCACAACCCTTGCAGGACACACAAGGACCGGCGCCCCGTTGTTGTGCTGGCAAACGTGGCATCCGAAAGCTCAAGCGTAAGAACAATCATGATCATGGTGTGGAACTGGTGATGTTCCGGAGTAGGCCGCTGACATGGCTGGACAATGGTGGAGGGGGGGCGGGGGGTGCAACTGGCCGCAGGATGCCGCAGGTAATGGAAGGTCCTAGCCAGACGAATGCTTGGCTGCACACCACGGCGCGCATAGGAGGTGAGCACGTTTATGATTTCGACAGCTCCTCACCGCAAGCCTCATGCGGTCAAGAAAGATGTCGGGGAAGTTTGCAAAGGAGCAGCCTGTTCCTGCTTGCTGTAGTGTGTGTGAGTGGCGTGTGTGGCTCGTCGTGCTGAAAAGTATACGTGTCTGTTCTGGCGAAATGCTCCATCCGATGCCACACGCGATGTGTTCCAGTGATTCCAGTGCTCTTGCTGTATTCGCATGTCAGGGGTCATCAACTGGGTCCTTCCGGATGACGTGTCTTTTTTTACTCATTGGAGGGCCTGCTTCTCAGAAAATCAAAACTGAGCTGTGCTGGAGTTGGGTGTTGCTTGCTTGCACTTGTGCTGGGGTATTTCTTGTTGCTTAGGTCTACATGGCGACCACTGCGGAGAACACCAACGGTCAAGCCTTGGAAGATAACACCCAAGGCTTCAACATCCCGGTACCGACCTCTGGACGTTGAGACAGTTGAGACCTTCCCCCCCAAACTTTCACCTTTCAACCCTAAACCCTAGACCTAGACCCTAGACCCTAGACCCTAAACCCTAAACCCTAAACCCTAAACCCTTTCGCCTCTGAGGTGGGCACCAGCTTCCTCACTTTGAAGGCCAATCAAGTCAGGCTCGGTTTGTGTCTCAGCATGCTTTTGGGAGCCTCTGCTTTAAAAGGGAAGCTGGAAAGAGGGGTTACTGCAGGGAGTCAGAGCGGGGTGTTTGGTTGCGTGTTTATTTGTTTTGTTTTTGTTTCTTAATTTTCGTATCATCTTGATCTCTTGGAATCCTTTGCGTTTTCCTGCCAAGCCACCACGTTGCCAAGTGTTGTATGCGCGAAATACATTGACATGTACTGTAGAGCGCATGCCGGGTTCTTGCCCCCATGACATGTTCGGCCGTGGTCCTCGTGCTGCCAGCAGGTCGACAACAGATGCCTCACCGGCCAACTTCATCGTTGTGCTCGGGTGCTCCGCCCGACTGCTACCGGAAGACGCAGTATGTATACTCTGGATCTTCCCATCAAAAAAAGAGCAAAAACTTATATAGCTGCTGTTTCTGACATATGTGCAAAGCCTTGCCTTTGAGCCCCGGGTTACTCTATCAGGTACCGCAGTGATCTGGGAGCTGCAGCCTCAGAACCTCAGGATCACGGGAAGCTGAGACGCGGCTACGCTAGTGGCATGGCAAGTGGGTCAGAAGAGTGTGGAGCACATGTTTCAAAGAATGCAAAGTGAAACTACCGTATGCTTGCATACGCTTGCTATCAGGCGTATCAGAGTGCTTCGGCTGGCTGTGCGGCGATCTCATCTTGGGCTCCGAAGCAATTTGGGGAAATGGGCCCTTGATAGGAGTTTGATGTTGAGGCAACGGCTCTCTACGATGACAGTGGCGCAGCACCTGTTGACTCACCTTGGATCACGGCGGCTCGTCAGCAATGATCAGCAACTGGGTCACGAAAGAACTAAGCACGCTTCATCTTTTTCAGGAGGGACATCCCTAACCTCTTTTTCAGTTGATGTCCGTCTGCTCAGGCCCTCAACTTTTCTGACGAGGACCGGGTTCCGGGAACATCTTGGACTGGATGTGACCAGATTATCTAAGCTTGCTGCAGCCTTCGGCCGGCTACGTCCAGAGAGCAGACGGTTTTTGGGTGAAGGTTGGAGGATTCGCGGCTGACTCGGGAAGGTGGTGGAGAGGCTGCTAGTTACAAAGAAAAAGGAGGGGAACGTAGAATCAATCCAAGAGCTGGATTCGGGCTCAGGGTTTAGGGCTTAGCTAGTTCTTTAAGGGCTTTTGTGGGGTTTAGGGCTTCAGAGCATGTTTAGGGTTCAGGACTTAGTGTTTTTGGTTTTGGGGTTTCGGGAATTTAGGGTTTAGGAATTCAGGGCTGTGGGGTTTTGGGATAGGGTTTGCAGGTGTTTCTGTCAGGGTCAAGGGTGTTGGGGTCCAGGGTTCCCAGGTGTCTGTTTAGGGTCTCGGTGTTTTGTTTTGTTAGGGTTCTTGGGTGTAGGGTTCTACGGTCAAGGGTTTTCATGTAGACTTACACCTACCATAGAGTTTCGCATGTTCTTTTCCTTATGGTCCTCCCGTAGTGCTTCCTCCCAAGCAATAGTCAACTGTATTAAGCCCCGGAAAATACCTACATGTAGACTTACGCGTGCCGTAGAGCTTCGCATGTGCCAATCTCCTCCCGTAGTACTCACGTGCGGTATCGTCCGTCCGAATTGCCGCGTCCCAGTCCCGGAACGTCTGTTCGCGGTTCCTGAACGTCGGCACGCATCGCGCGATTTCGGTTCTTGAGTTTCCGCAGTTCCCGAATTTCGGCATGTGACTGTCGAGACTTGGTTCCTGAATCTGGCGCCCGAATGTCTTGGCATCCGCATGCGGGGTTAGGTGAAAAGGGGGGCACACACACACACACACACACTGGAGCTTGTTAAAGGGTGCACATATGGAATGTGATGTTCGGGTGCGGGGAGGATGAAGGTGCTGGCGCACGAGCTCGGTAAGGGTAGGGGATGAGCCAGGTAGTGAGGGTGTAGGTGGGGATGAGTTACGTGGCGGATTAGATTAGTATATTGACCCTGCTGACCCTATATTCCGATATCTTTGATACGCAAATATGAGCATTGACCAAGATTCCAAAACGGCAGCTGCCCGATGTCGCGCACAGGATCCGAGCTGGGAGTATGCCAACGGCACCGTCTCGTGGACTCAAGACAGCCTCACAACTGATCAAGCATCGGCGGGGAGCCTGGATAGCCTGGCAGAGCGTCAAAACCATGCGACGGAGCTCATTCTTGCTCACCTTCCGACTCAAGCTGTGAGGTGTCGCATTACAAGGTGTTCTTGGCCGAGGCCGGGATCTCATGCAATTCTCTAAGGCAGATGCAGAGCAGCTGGTGTGCTGCTGCTCTCAAGCCGTAGTACCCGCTCCCTACCAACAAAAGCAAGGGCAAACAAAAACAAACTGAGACCGAAAAAGAGCCGAAAGGGGGCCGAAAGGCTGAGCACTGCAGGATGCTACCGGCACAAACCAGCTGCTGGTCAACACCGTCTCTCGCGACAGTACCACTGCTGCGGTGGCCAGCACGATGATAGGCTCGGGAAACGATTGCAGTAGAACGCCACTGACCGGCTGGACTCTGCGTTTCGGAACATGGCCTCAGGATATCGCAACTTTGTGTTGGTGTACTCCTCGAATCCCGGCCAAGGGGGGAAAGGGAGGAAGCCAAGAATCTAGCTAGAGATCCAACAGCGCTGAGTGGCCACATTCCACTTGTGCTGCGTTCAGGAACAACTACGGGGATGCACCAACTCCAGTATCTGCGGAGTACCAGGGCAAGAGCCCCCTCACCACTGTCACGCAAACTTCAACATCCACTTTCACTGGAACGACGTCCTCCACAACGACGTCGCAGCCGCCTTCCTGAAGTTTGCATTCGATTTGGTTCTTGCCGTTCGACCTGAGCTTGTCGTTCAACGTCTTTCGCTTGTGCGCTTTACACTTAGGACTGCAACCTCAACCGATACCACGACATCAGAGTTCACGGTGGGGGTCACCAACGTTCAGTTCTGGGATACGAACCCAGACTACTTCCGCATCGGTGGAACCGTGAGTTGGGCGACTAGGCTTATGGCTATGAGATATGCTGTGAGCTTTATCATGACTTGGAAAACGACGCATGAAGATGATATGCAGACCGGCCCAGGACGAGCCAGCAAACACTGCCGGCATTGTGGAGTACCGTGCCTTGGTGGTGAGTTCAGAGCAGTCTGAGTCTGTTGGTTGAGCAGCGCGGGCGGCATCATGCAAGTGTATTTCCATTTGGCGCAGCACCTGCATCTATAAATGCAACTAAATGCAAGGCAGCAAGAACATCCAGATCCAAGCATCTGAATCCTCAGACCAAAGCAAGAAAGAAACAGCCGAAAGCCGACGCATAGTTTGATGTCGGTCCAACTCAAAATCGGTGCACATGGTCCATCACATCAGGAACCAAGAAAAGATAACGGCACCTAAATACGAATGTACAAGCTGGTTGCACCGTTTTTCAGGCAAATCCTTCATCAAGTTTAGACCAACCACCAAGAGCACAAGAATGCCGAGTTTGTCTGGAAAAGCTGGATGCGGGGAAAGACTTGGAAGCGTAGATAACCGCAGCAAATCCCAGCATCACCAGGGCCAGGCACGCGCTAAATCAGCGGCTGATCAGATGCATTTGATGACTGAGTGCAGTGCCCACATGCTACGTGTTACTCAGTATCTTGGCCTAGTAGTCGTCAACATCCGCAACGGTCACAACGGTAGCATGATGGACTGAGTTCAGAGGGCACGCAGGGGCTAGTAACACGTAAGTGGAGGAGTTCCCCGAACTTATGGGGAGCTCCGTATCCGCCTTAGGGGTCTGAGGCATGAGCTCGTAAGGTTGCGAGGCCCAATAACTGCCAGCACGGTAGCGGAGTGCTTCCAGGGTTCCTGCCTGAGGCCGAGCTGTCTTGAGGAGTGCCATCAACCATCAACAATGAGAGAGAGGAAGGCTGATGTGAGGCACCACCACTGGGAGCAGGAGGTCTCTCTCCCTACGAGGAAGAGATCATAAATGTCCTTGCAAGCCTTGCAGGCCTTGCAGCTGGGCATAGCATGCAGCACCCACGGCACCTCCGGCCCTAAACTTCCAACCTTCATACAAAGGTTGACGATACGGACAGAGAGACATCACACCGAGTGAGAGCATTCCCAGCCTCTGACAGAGCTGACAGAGGTGTGAGATTGGCATTTGATGTGGAAGCCTCCAGAGAGCAGCTGGTCTACGAGCCGAACCTCGGCTTTGCGACGCTGCCCGGCGCAATAGTTCTCAGGCCTTTTCCATTTGGATTTTTGTGAGGACACAGTGACAGGTGACATGCGGTGGGCCACGCTTGAGTGGATTCTACCTTGAGACCTGGCGGTTCGTGCTTGTTGCACTGAGGGCTGTGCCAGTGGGGACTTCTTCCTTCTACATTCTTGACAACACGGCAAGGACACGGAACGATGCGTAAAAGAGGAAGCTCGGGAAGCCGTCCCTGAGAAGTTGTGAAAAGCTTGCATGTGATCTCGAGGAGATTTTCGTGCTGTGATCCCTCTGAGTATCCCGCGGCATGGATTATCGCATGCTTCTGAGTGAGCGTGTCTTATCACTTCTTCATCTGCTCGCAGAAAAGTGCCCTTGTGCCGATTCGGCCTCCTTCAGGTGTACACTGTCAAGGACGGAGGTCAGCAACAGGCCGCCATTTATGCCGGCCATGTCCTGATCAAGGCGAGTCACTGCCAATCAGCTTGCACCACTGTACTTTCGATGCCTCATTCCACCGAGGACAACCAGACAGCGCAGGTGGCAGACAGCATCTACGTCCAAGAGCTGGCTCTCGTGGCGGGGGACTTCTTGCGTAGCGGTTGAGTCCTTCTGAGTCCTTGCTGGCCTGATGTGATCAGGATAATACGCCTGAAGCACAAATCAACATCACGCTCACTGGGGACTTGTCATGGAGCAGAGCTTAGCTGTATTTGTCCACGCCTGTGGCGATTCGGGTTTCCACCTGCGGGCCGCTCAAGCATGGGCACCCCGCAGCTTAGTCCGAGGAACACGACCGGCCCCGATTATCCAGCCGTTGGGGAGGCCCCCCTTCCTCTTCTTCGGACTTTTTGTTGACCTGTTTGACATGTTTGCTTTTGACACAGTGGTTTTCTCGCCTGGAAACGTGAGAGTTTGCTTGAGGATTGGGGCCTCATAGAGACCTGGGACATCTACTTGGCTCAGGAGCCGAATAAGACATGTAAAAAGTTGATGATGGTCACATCTCCCTCTTGTCAAAGATTAAGCACCTGCGGCCTCTGACAGGGTTCCCAGCTGGCAACCAGCGCGAGGCCAGCTCAGGCATCAAACAAGAAAGACCAGCAGCTCTCTGCTCTGCTTCAGGTACATCGCCAGTGTTCCGCTCACCAGCAAGACGTACACATTCAACGCAGAGCCGCTGGATGCTCAGATGCCCGACAGCCGTAGCCATGAGCTGTAGAGACCAGGGTCTGGCTCCAGTCTGGCTCCAGATCTCTAAGACTCGTTTTTCATTTTCTCTCCAATGGTTTATTTTTTTGTGCATCTTGGCCGCTGCTCTCAGGTTAAACTCAGGTGATGATGCGATAATTGTCTACGCATCCAATACGGTTGGGAAGGTGGGGATCTGTTGCGGTCAGCCTCATGCAATGACTCGGGCCGGTGAGTGAAACGTGGTGCCCTTGCTCGCAAGGCACCGTTCGGTAGTGCAACTGCCTGAGCTTTTCTGGCGCGCAACAGAAATGCTTATTTGTGGCTTTGGATTTGCATTTCCGTTTCGAGAGGTCGTCCAATTCGGCCAATTCGGAAGCCTTCAGACGACCTCCACCACGACAGGCTCCATGGGACTCCGAACGATTCTGGCTGTGCTGACATGTGGTCAATATGTGAAGTCACGAATACACCTGTTGTCTCTCGAGTCTCCTCCACGTCGACGAAACCTCTGACTTCGCTGTATGGGCTGACCGCCAGGGGCCTGTCTATGCATTGTCTTCACTTGCACCGAAGGCTAAGCTGTGCTGACTGTGCCCCAAAAGGTCACCTTCACCGACACGGACACGACTGCGGATTCTTTACTAGGTGCCTAATGGCGTGTGCAAATACTTTGCGAACACTTGCATGATCTCGCAGCCTGGGCGGGTTGGTGCCATTAGGGTTTCCGGCTCTCCGATAGAGGCACAATCACTTGGCAGCCTCCCGTGGATCCATCGTCACTGACTTCGCCCGATCCTCAGCCTCCACCACAGCCAGAGCTCTGACAACCTGTTCGCTCAACGAAGCCGTACGACAGGTACAACATCTACATGGCCAGTGACCAGCAGGGCAGCCTGCTGGCGGCAACTAGTGAAGCTGGGCGTCGGAAGTGGTTGAGAGAGACACGCCCAACTTCTTACCCATGCCCTTCGTGTCCTGCACGCCGGTCCTCCCCATTCCGGGCCGCACGTGACCAAAACAGCCAAAACATTGTGTCCTCCCCTCGTGATACTGCACGGGTTCGCTTACTAGCTGATGGACTAGTTGTAGAGCCGTCTGTCTCATTTGCAGGATCTTGATTATTCAAGGCCTGCTTTTCACAGAAGCTGTATAGAACATCGCTTCCACGAAGCCAACCCTTCCCCCCGATCATCCCCAGCTGTCCGCTCCACGGCTTGTAGCCAATGCAGAGCATCCGTCGAACACGTGAACTTGAAACGTTCAACATCGCAAAGCCCTTCGACCTCCTGTTTGCGATATGCTCAGTTGCAGGCCAGCAGGCTCCACTCGCTGTGGTGGCGTCGCCAACAACCACATACACAATATCTACGCCGGCCACGAGAACGTGCGAGCCTGAAGTTCGCCGAAAGTAGAACTGCAGGCGATGGTGCCATTCTCCAAGGACGGGCAGTGCATCTCCGGCAAACTGGTTGCTGGTGTATCCGAGCACTGTCCTGCTCTGAGCATCTCCGTACCTGTGGGATGTCATGGGTCTACGGTTCTTTTCCGGTGCTACTCATTCTACTGTATTCTACTCTCTGCTGAATCTCTGCTGTCTGACAGGGTGGGTCCCTTTCCTGGACTGATGCAGCCAGCTTGCAGTTGCCGCAGCCACAGACGCCAGAGGCATGAACACGGCACATGCTGCACTGCTGGTCTTGTGGTCCCACCGCGTATTCGAACAACTGTCAACATGTTCTGCGTTCAAAGGCCGCCACAGTATGCAAAGAAAAGGGAACAGTTGCAAGTATCGCAATTTTGACCCTTGCACAAGATGAGGTATGACAACAGCGGTGCCGTGCCTGCACAGCCAACCTTTGATACCGTTTCGTTCGTTGATGAGGACCAAGTATATCGATGCTCCAGGGCATGTGTGCACGTGATTGCACGTGTCTGTCGCAGGATCCCACAGGCAACTTCGCCTCGGGAACTGTCAGGCCTGCTCGTCTCTTCGCATCGTCAATACTGCATGAGCGCGAGTACCCGACCTGGATGTACCTTGGTGCGTCATAACCGATAGCTCTAGATGAAGGTGGACACTGGCCGCTAACACCGACTTCGGGCACATCACGCATTACACTGTTTACCTTGCCGAGGACCAGGCTGCAGAGCACATAATACGGTTTGTTGGCTTCTGATTCTTGTGTCGTTTTCGGTTCTGTGCTGCGCGTGTGCTTGTTTCGCGTGTAGAACACTTCCCCCCAAATTTGTGCCAATTTTGATGGCGAGCAAGTTTTTTGCAGTGTTGCTTTCTGTGTGCCGTGTCTGTCGTATATTTGGTTTGGACTTCGCTGTAATTCAATCTGTACAGTAATTGGTTGTTTTAAGTTCTTGATGCTGGCTGCTCTTGTGGCTCGTTGATGTTTGATGCTACTGTTGCTCGCTGTCTGTCTCACTTGCACGTCCTAAGTTGGAAACGGTCATGACGCAAGAATTCAGTTTGCTGCAGCCAACAGTCGATTCTGCGTGGCAGCCAGATGCTGGCAATAGCTTGCAGATGTACTAGTGCAAGAGATTGTCAGCATGTATTCCAAAAAGGGATACCCACACCAGCGATTCAAATGGATCGCTGACAGAGTCTTGAAATAACGAAATCCATACTACCCCAAATGGGGTGATTGTGCGCGCGTGTCTCTGTGTGTGTGTGTACGCTCTGCTATCAAAGAGAGCAAAGAGTTATGCCGTGAATTTGATTTCCAAAATCTGAAGAAGCAGGGGGCACAGGGGCCCCAGCACAGCCTCTGCCAACGAAGCTCTGTGCTAGAAGGCCAGGAAGTGGGAACTGATCTTTCCCATGTACCTGCAAAGTCACATTGCGTGTGACGGTGTCTTCCCCGACGGAATCAGTTTGCAGATGATTGGACAACACGCGCCCGAATGCGCCCCGTGTTGGTGTTCTTCGTCGTACCAATTGTTGTTCTTTTCTTTGCTGGCGTCCCCTTTCCTGTTCGATCCTTTATCTTTTTCTCCTTCGCGTCCGCGAGGCGGGCTTGAACAAGATTGCCTTCGGTGATCCCGTCTCATGGGATGTCACGGAAGTGGTCGTGTCTACAGGCCTGGTCAATCATTGAAACCAGCAGTTCGTGGCCTGTGTGACACGAATGGTCAGGTGTTGAGCTGAACAGCCGGTCACATGTCGGGTGCTTGAAGTGACAGTAGAGGCGAGAAATCCCATACCCAAACGGCAATGATCTTGTCACTCAGGTGGTGATCTACGCGACCAACTCGTACGGAGACTCTCCCTCGCCAGGCACAAGAAGCTGCAGTTGTCCGACTTGAGATTGCACTTGAGCCATGCTCCTCTTAAGGCAACATCGTATCTCCTGCCGGAACATCCTATGAGTTTGCGGACCTGGGACAATCAACCACCACCAGCTCGACGAGCCGCGCCTGCACGCCAGTTCCTATTGAGCCTGCGCAGTTTTTTTTTTTTTTTTTTATTTTTCGCGACCTCACACGAGGGCGTGGATATGCGTGGATGTGTTGTCAGAGCTCGGTTCTGAACCTAGGACAACTGGTGTCACGGTGACCTCTGTCACCACTACGTCGGTCACGGGCACCACTGTCACCACAACCTCATTCACTTCTACAATAAGCACAAGCGGCACCTCCACGACAACGGTGACGAACACTCAAACAACCTCCACCTCACAGACATCGTCCTCAGTCACATCCAGCACTATAAGCTTGACATCCACAAGCACGAGCCGAACTGCCTCAACCACAACGACCATCACCACCATGACGAGCACGTCTTCCAGTATCACCGTCACATCGTCGACTGCCACCACGTCGACAGGCACGTCAACCAGCGAGACCGCTACAAGCAGCACCAGCATGACATCTTCAACTACTTCATTCACCCACACTTCCTCCACCATCACAACTTCTTCAGCAACTACCACCTCGTCGCTCTCGACAACCTCCAGCACTCTTGGCCGCAAGATGTCGCAAGTGGAAGCATGTTCAGCTTGCCTTCAGCATCTTCAGCCATTCAGCCTGTCCGATGTTGTTCCGTGAGTCACGCTGGAAGCAGGCACCTCCACGACCGTTCCGCCACTCCAAAGTATCATGGACGCTGCGAGGGCCGGGTTCCCACTTGCACCTGCCTAGCTTCAACGCTGTGCATCTTTTTGCACCGAAGAAGTGTGTGCCATCGCTGTGAACAGTGCTGCATGAAGGCCGCAGCGGCGCAAGCCGCGAGCGAGGGGAAGTCCTTAGCGGAGCAAGCAGCTTTAGCTGGAGAAGCTGCTCGAGCCACTCGGCACAGTTGAATCGTGCAGTGGCAGGCAGGATCTGAAGCCAGGTTCCGCGTTTGGTAGCTTGTAGCGGCTTGCCGAGAGCTGAGGAAGCAGCAGCAGCTTTGGGCCTCAGCATTCCTGAGCAGGCTGCCAAGAAGTACTTGTGCGTCTTTGTTCGGTATGCCATGGATTTTCTATGCTCGATTTCATGTAGGCAGCAATGGCTGGACTGGCTGCTTCAACGGTGGGCAGAGAAGCTGGGATGAACATCACGGAAGCAGCAGAAGCAGCTGGTCTTGCAGCTGGAGCTGTGGGAGCTTACTACAGCTTGTCGCTCCAGGCCCCATAGCAGTTGCCATGGCATCTCGAATCCTAGGACCTAGGAATCAGGCTGGTCCTGTAGGTGTCGTCCTCGTGCAGGTGCAGGCAGACTTCGCAGGAAAGGCTGCGGGGGTGGCCGCGGCCAGTGCAACCGCCGACGCTGGAGACCCCGCCAGTGCACAGGCCAGATCTCCCCCAAAATGTACGAAGCAAACATCGTCAGGCATGGTGTGTACAGGACACGGCTGGTTACTCGAAAAAGGGCACGTTCTTGCAACACTGCATTCCCAGCATTCCGACAAGCATTCCGACAAGCAACCGGTTGCAGAACTCTCACTTAAGAGCCTTGGCAGAGTTGTGCAGGCAGCTGCTGCTGGTACTGCTGCCGCCGACGCCGTCCACGTCTTTTCTGGGACTGCTTCTGCGTCAGCATGAGTTCACATCATTACTTCTGTTATTCCACATCGTCAGGACGCCGGAGGAGCAGGCCTTGGCAGCTGGCGCAGCCGCCGCCGCTGCCATTGCTGCTGCGGGAGGGACGCTAGAAGAGCAGTGGCCGGCTCAGAAGAACGCGTGCTTGGCGTGCTTTCCACCCGTGCTGCTTCACGTTGTTTTCGCATGCGAGCCAGTCTATGTCTGGCATCCTCCAAGGATCCAGGCAGCTGCGGCGGCTGTTGCAGCTTCAGGACATTCTGGGGAGAGTGCTGGGGAGGCATGCAGGCGATCCATGATTGAAAGAGCGGTTTTGAGACTGCAGTCGCCAGGACAGGCAGATGGATTGACGCTGGAGCAGATTGCGGCGCTGGCCAGTACAGCAGGCTGAGCGTGACAGCATGCACGCGATGGGGGCTTGATGTGCATCAAAGGGCACCGCATGAGGCAGTACACTGTCGACAGCTGCCGGACAGACTGCAGAGCAACAAGCTGCTGCTGCAGCTGCAGCTCGGCCGCGTTTCCATGTAGGTGTGCGGGATGCACTGCACATGGATCATGTGCCCCAGGCAGCCGTATCCACCGCTGCCTTAGCTGCCAATGCCACACAGCAGGCAAGGGCTTCGCGTGGGGCATATGACCTTTTCGAGTCCTTTCCTTATCAGGTGGCCGACGATCTCGCAGCCACAACGCTGGGCAGCTTGCTTGGTGCATTGTCGCCGGCATCCAATCAGACCAACTCGGCCAACCAGACATCTGTGCAGCAGGCCCGGGATCCTTCTTGTTTTGGGGGGGGCGAGTTGCACACTGAAAGTTGTCCAGCACCGTAGGATGCAACAGGGTCATGGTCGAAGCAGAAGCTGCGTAACTAATTGCCTGTCTGGCATGCCATGCTGCTTCAGGCGATTGCAGCCGGTGCCAGTGCGGCCGCGGCTGCTGCCAGCCTAAACATGACTGCAGAGCAGCAGATCACAGCAGCTGCACAGGCGGCCATGACGTCCGGCCAGGGCGCTTTAAATCAGGACGCTTGGCGGAAGCATCGAAAACTGGGCTTGGGGCTGCGCCATGTGAGAGACGTTGAGGTATACATTACGAAATCTTGAGAAATTCTGGCACTTGATGTGCGCCAGCGGCTGTAGGGCGCACATGAGCGCACTGAAACCAAGGCACAGTTGCAAGAAGCGGTTGCGAGTGCAGCTGGTGCAGCAGCAGCGACCGCCGCAGCAGCAGATGGTTTGACACCGGAGCAACAGGCATCCAGCTGCAAGGCGGTTAGATCGGATCCCCTCGATCGCCGCATGTTTCTTCTGCAGGCAGCTGCTGCTGGTGCTGCGGCTGCCGACGCCATTAGCGAGCTTTTCAGCGGGACTGTATTCCGGTCCAACGGATGTGCTGGCAGTTGTTCCAAAGAAAATGATGAGGGTGCACCCAAACATGTCAGGACGCCGGAAGAGCAGGCCTTGGCAGCTGGCGCAGCCGCCGCCGCTGCCATTGCTGCTGCGGGAGGGACGCTAGAAGAGCAGTGGCCGGCTCAGAAGAACGCGTGCTTAGCGTGCTTGCCGCCCGTGCTGCTTCACGTTGTCCTCACGTCGCATGCGAGCCAGTCTATGTCTGGCATCCTCCAAGGATCCAGGCAGCTGCGGCGGCTGTTGCAGCTTCAGGACATTCCGAGAGAGTGCTGGGGAGGCATGCAGGCGATCCATGATTGAAAGAGCGGTTTTGAGATTGCAGTCGCCAGGACAGGCAGATGGATTGACGCTGGAGCAGATTGCGGCGCTGGCCAGTACAGCAGGCTGAGAGTGACAGCATGCGCCCGATGGGGGCTTGATGTGCATCAAAGGGCACCGCATGAGGCAGTACGCTGTCGACAGCTGCCGGACAGACTGCAGAGCAACAAGCTGCTGCTGCAGCTGCAGCTCGGCCACGTTTCCATGCAGGTGCGGGATACACTGCACACGGATCATGTGCCCCAGGCAGCCGTATCCACCGCTGCCTTAGCGGCCAACGCCACACAGCAGGCAAGGGCTTCGCACGGCATCCAGGACAAGCATACCCTCAGGTTGTTCGTGTCTTCCTTTATCAGGTGGCCGACGATCTCGCAGCCACAACGCTGGGCAGCTTGCTTGGTGCACTGTCGCCGGCATCCAATCAGACCAACTCGGCCAACCAGACATCTGTGCAGCAGGCCCGGGATCCCTTCGTGTTTTGGGGGGGGGGGGGGGCGAGTGCACACTGCTAAGTTTCAACAAGGAAATTCTCCGGGGAGTTGAACGACATCTTGAAAATTATGTTCACATGGATTGTAGGCTGTAAGATTCCGAACACTGCAGGACCGCCATGTCTGGCGCAGCCATCTCCCGAAGCCCTATCCCCCCTCACTCACCAATAAGAACAACAACTTTGTTCGTGAAAACTGAACCCCAAGTCCGACTGAAACTCACGTTGCTATGTAACGAGTCTTTCTACTCCTACGAGAGTCAGGGTCCACGCCCCCTGGAGAGTGTAGGCAACAAGGCGGCGTTGGAAGAAAACTGGGAGCTACTGTGAACATGTGAACATGTGCAGAGTGAGATGACAATGAATGGCTACTTCTGGCAATTTCACGGATATTAGAATTTGAATGTTAATGCCTGCGTCAAATGTGCTGGGATGTCCGACTGTCAATGTCTCCCTTCCGCCCCCCACCCCCCCTCCCTGCCTCTTCCCGCCCTCCTACCTCTGATGCTCGTATGTCCTTCTCAAAGAAGAAATATGTGTATGTTGAATAATCCATATAATGCTTAACATATCTTTTGGGTTTTCATGGAAAATCATATATGGGTTGGGGTCTGGGAAGGGTCATGTTTGGTCTTGAGGCGTCCGAAGTCGGGATTGGTCTTTAAAAATATGGTCTCGGCTTGCGTTTACGAAGCAAACCTAGTAGAAAAACACACATCTGGGTTGGGGCCTGGGGAGGGTCATGTTTGGTCTTGAGGCGTCCGAAGTCGGGATTGGTCTTTAAAAATATGGTCTCGGCTTGCGTTTTGCGAAGCAAACCTAGTAGAAAAAACACATCTGGGTTGGGGCCTGGGGAGGGTCATGTTTGGTCTTGAGGCATCGTAAGTCGGGATTGGTCGTAAGAAACATGGCCTCGGCTGGCGCTGAGGAAGTCAGTGTCATATACAAGAAATTGTGGGTCGCGCTATTGTGCAACCAGGTGTAGCCTAGCTCCTTCTAGAGCGACAAAAACTTCTGGACACGTCCATGAAGCGTCGGTCACGGGTGGAAGTTTTCATCGGAGTTGAAAAAAACCATGGAAGAACGCAGTGCCCCTGAAGCAAGATCCATGCGCCGTAGGATTGAAAACACCCTCCTCAACTTTTCCGAAACATATACAGGCGGTGTCTCTTCGTGAAAGATCCTGGCGCGCGCGCCCATGCCTAGGTTGTAAGTTGTAAGTGGCAACCAAACACCACGAAAAAAAAAACTCGACTAGTTTCTGACACGAAAACATGGGCCCCTTGCCCACCCCCCCGCCCCCCCCAAACCCACCCCCCCCATCGCACGGTTCCTTGCTTGAATGCCCCCCCCCCACATTTTTTTTTTGGGGGCACCCCCCCCCCCGCCCCCCACCCCCCCCACCCCGCCCCCACCCCCCCACCCCCCACCCCCGTCGCCCTCCAGGTCCCGGTCGGTACCTGGTCAGTACCTGGTCACTAAGCGGTCGGTAACCGGTCGGTAATCGGTGGGGACCTCAAATTGCTGTTTTTGGCCTGTTTTTGGGCTCCCGACGGAGTACCGACGGGGTACCGACCGGGTACCGACCGGGTACCGACTGGGTGCTGACCGGGTGCCGACCGGGTATCGACCTCATCCTGGTTGGGCCCCCCCCAACCTGCGCCGCTTAAACGAGGGGAGTGGGGAGCGGTGGGCGGGGGGCTTGGGGGGGGTGTGGGTGGTGGGGTGGGGGGTGGGGGGCTTGGGAGGGGCTGGAGGGGTGGAGGGGCGGAGGCTGGAGGGGCTGGAGGGGCTGGGAGGGGGCTGGAGGGAGGGGCGGAGGGGCTGGGCTGGAGGGGGGGCTGGAGAGGCTGGGAGGGGGTTGGAGGGAGGGGCGGACGGGCTGAGGGCCTGGAGGGGGCTGCAGGGGGCTGCAGGGGGTTGGAGGGGCTGGAGGGAGAGTCAGACGCGAGTAGCATCGTTAAGTCAAGCAGTTTTGTCCGCCAGACTGGCCTCCATCGAGAACAAAACAGGAAACAGTTTCGATAACAATCTTCACGAGGCTTGAGTAAGCCCAATATTTCTAGGAGCAAGTCCAAGATTTCTCAGGATTCATGACAAGGTCAAGCCCCGAAACTTGCAGGGCGGATCCCGGTTTTCAGCGATCTGAACCAAGTGTTTAATGTAATAAACCGCAGACAAATCCCAGATTTCAGATGAGTAGATCCAAGATTCTACTTAGACAGAACCCAGATTTCCGGCCACAAGACCGCAGACAGAACCCAGATTTCCGGCCACAAGACCGCAGAGAGAACCCAGATTTCCGGCCACAAGACCTGAGAAAAAACCCGGCTGACGACACCGACTTTTGGGGATATGTTAAGCATTATATGGATTATTCAATGTGTATGTATACGTATGTATATACATGTGGTGGGGGAGTGTTGCGTATGGATGCACCTTAACCTTTGAGGGGTCGGTCTCGAAACCAATTGTACTTGCC
This sequence comes from Symbiodinium natans, assembly GCA_905221605.1. NCBI lineage: Eukaryota > Dinophyceae > Suessiales > Symbiodiniaceae > Symbiodinium > Symbiodinium natans. Next base: position 83,417 of record CAJNDS010000407.1, on the reverse strand, counting down.
TGTGACACTAAATGTGTTCCGGTTCATCACAACTATTCCAAAAAATGCAAGCGTAACAACTAGGCCGGTCCTGAATGAATTGAGGTGTGTACAGGGAGCAGTGCACAGGAATAGCTCGGCTAAGCTAGTGTCAGTGTACTGACGTTTAAAAGAGCCTAGGGCCGTAGTACATTAGCCTCTCATCCGTGCACCGTCCACCACCCACCCATGAAGCAGTAAGACGAATTCCAAGCTATCGTCCCCTGTGCCTGGAATTCTGTGTCCCCAAACGTCGCAGAGAGATAGAAGTGCAAGATTTTGGCCACCGTGCCTCGGACAGATCCCTGCTACACAGCAGTCGCGACATGTCCCCATGATATATATGACTCCATAGTTTTGTGAGCAAGCATACACCCATGAGAAAGACCGTTGGGTTTTGCAGCCCCTCCAAGTGGCACGAACAAGTCCGATGAGCCATTAAGCTGGAAATCGCATGCAGCCATGATTCGAAGGTCTTGACTTTCGCCCCGAACTGCGAAACAAGAATTCCCGCGTCGGTTTTTTTCGCAACCTTAATTCCCCTGACTTTTGAAATTTGGCAGTGCGCACTGACGGCTTTCCAACGCCGAAGGATGCAGCAGGTCATGTTGGAAGGAGAAGCTCGGGAACTCTTTACCGGCCTGGCATGCTATGCCTGCCATGCTGCTTCAGGCGATTGCAGCCGGTGCCAGTGCGGCCGCGGCTGCTGCCAGCCTTGGCATGACTACAGAGCAGCAGATCACAGCAGCTGCACAGGCGGCCATGACGTCCGGCCAGGGCGCTTTAAATCAGGAAGCTTGGCGGAAGCATCGAAAACTGGGCTTGGGGCTGCGCCATGTGAGAGACGTTGAGGCATACATTGCGAAATCTTGAGAAACTCTGGGCACTTGATGTGCGCCAGTGGCTGTAGAGCGCACATGAGCGCACTGAAACCAAGGCACAGTTGCAAGAAGCGGTTGCGAGTGCAGCTGGTGCAGCAGCAGCGACCGCCGCAGCAGCAGCTGGTTTGACACCGGAGCAACAGGCATCCAGCTGCAAGGCGGTTAGATCGGATCCCCTCGATCGCCTCATGTTTCTTCTGCAGGCAGCTGCTGCTGGTGCTGCGGCTGCCGACGCCATTAGCGAGCTTTTCAGCGGGACTGTATTCCGGTCCAACGGATGTGCTGGCAGTTGTTCCAAAGAAAATGATGAGGGTGCACCCAAACATGTCAGGACGCCGGAAGAGCAGGCCTTGGCAGCTGGCGCAGCCGCCGCCGCTGCCATTGCTGCTGCGGGAGGGACGCTAGAAGAGCAGTGGCCGGCTCAGAAGAACGCGTGCTTAGCGTGCTTGACACCCGTGCTGCTTCACGGTGTCCTCACGTCGCATGCGAGCCAGTCTATGTCTGGCATCCTCCAAGGATCCAGGCAGCTGCGGCGGCTGTTGCAGCTTCAGGACATTCCGAGAGAGTGCTGGGGAGGCATGCAGGCGATCCATGATTGAAAGAGCGGTTTTGAGATTGCAGTCGCCAGGACAGGCAGATGGATTGACGCTGGAGCAGATTGCGGCGCTGGCCAGTACAGCAGGCTGAGAGTGACAGCATGCGCCCGATGGGGGCTTGATGTGAAGGACCCTTCACGAAGCCTCAACGCGCAACGCATGAGGCAGTACGCTGTCGGCAGCTGCCGGACAGACTGCAGAGCAACAAGCTGCTGCTGCAGCTGCAGCTCGGCCGCGTTTCCATGCAGGTGCGGGATACACTGCACACGGATCATGTGCCCCAGGCAGCCGTATCCACCGCTGCCTTAGCGGCCAACGCCACACAGCAGGCAAGGGCTTCGCACGACATCCAGGACAAGCATACCCTCAGGTTGTTCGTGTCTTCCTTTATCAGGTGGCCGACGATCTCGCAGCCACAACGCTGGGCAGCTTGCTTGGTGCATTGTCGCCGGCATCCAATCAGACCAACTCGGCCAACCAGACATCTGTGCAGCAGGCCCGGGATCCTTCTTGTTTTGGGGGGGGCGAGTTGCACACTGAAAGTTGTCCAGCACCGTAGGGTGCAACAGGGTCATGGTCGAAGCAGAAGCTGCGTAACTAACTGCCTGTCTAGCATGCCATGCTGCTTCAGGCGATTGCAGCCGGTGCCAGTGCGGCCGCGGCTGCTGCCAGCCTTGGCATGACTACAGAGCAGCAGATCACAGCAGCTGCACAGGCGGCCATGACGTCCGGCCAGGGCGCTTTAAATCAGGAAGCTTGGCGGAAGCATCGAAAACTGGGCTTGGGGCTGCGCCATGTGAGAGACGTTGAGGCATACATTGCGAAATCTTGAGAAACTCTGGGCACTTGATGTGCGCCAGTGGCTGTAGAGCGCACATGAGCGCACTGAAACCAAGGCACAGTTGCAAGAAGCGGTTGCGAGTGCAGCTGGTGCAGCAGCAGCGACCGCCGCAGCAGCAGCTGGTTTGACACCGGAGCAACAGGCATCCAGCTGCAAGGCGGTTAGATCGGATCCCCTCGATCGCCGCATGTTTCTTCTGCAGGCAGCTGCGGCTGGTGCTGCGGCTGCCGACGCCATTAGCGAGCTTTTCAGCGGGACTGTATTCCGGTCCAACGGATGTGCTGGCAGTTGTTCCAAAGAAAATGATGAGGGTGCATCCAAACATGTCAGGACGCCGGAAGAGCAGGCCTTGGCAGCTGGCGCAGCCGCCGCCGCTGCCATTGCTGCTGCGGGAGGGACGCTAGAAGAGCAGTGGCCGGCTCAGAAGAACGCGTGCTTAGCGTGCTTGACACCCGTGCTGCTTCACGGTGTCCTCACGTCGCATGCGAGCCAGTCTATGTCTGGCATCCTCCAAGGATCCAGGCAGCTGCGGCGGCTGTTGCAGCTTCAGGACATTCCGAGAGAGTGCTGGGGAGGCATGCAGGCGATCCATGATTGAAAGAGCGGTTTTGAGATTGCAGTCGCCAGGACAGGCAGATGGATTGACGCTGGAGCAGATTGCGGCGCTGGCCAGTACAGCAGGCTGAGAGTGACAGCATGCGCCCGATGGGGGCTTGATGTGAAGGACCCTTCACGAAGCCTCAACGCGCAACGCATGAGGCAGTACGCTGTCGGCAGCTGCCGGACAGACTGCAGAGCAACAAGCTGCTGCTGCAGCTGCAGCTCGGCCGCGTTTCCATGCAGGTGCGGGATACACTGCACACGGATCATGTGCCCCAGGCAGCCGTATCCACCGCTGCCTTAGCGGCCAACGCCACACAGCAGGCAAGGGCTTCGCACGACATCCAGGACAAGCATACCCTCAGGTTGTTCGTGTCTTCCTTTATCAGGTGGCCGACGATCTCGCAGCCACAACGCTGGGCAGCTTGCTTGGTGCATTGTCGCCGGCATCCAATCAGACCAACTCGGCCAACCAGACATCTGTGCAGCAGGCCCGGGATTTCGTGTTTTTGTGGTGAATGGCACACTGACGGCTTTCCAACGCCGAAGGATGCAGCAGGTCATGTTGGAAGGAGAAGCTCGGGAACTCTTTACCGGCCTGGCATGCTATGCCTGCCATGCTGCTTCAGGCGATTGCAGCCGGTGCCAGTGCGGCCGCGGCTGCTGCCAGCCTTGGCATGACTACAGAGCAGCAGATCACAGCAGCTGCACAGGCGGCCATGACGTCCGGCCAGGGCGCTTTAAATCAGGAAGCTTGGCGGAAGCATCGAAAACTGGGCTTGGGGCTGCGCCATGTGAGAGACGTTGAGGCATACATTGCGAAATCTTGAGAAACTCTGGGCACTTGATGTGCGCCAGTGGCTGTAGAGCGCACATGAGCGCACTGAAACCAAGGCACAGTTGCAAGAAGCGGTTGCGAGTGCAGCTGGTGCAGCAGCAGCGACCGCCGCAGCAGCAGCTGGTTTGACACCGGAGCAACAGGCATCCAGCTGCAAGGCGGTTAGATCGGATCCCCTCGATCGCCTCATGTTTCTTCTGCAGGCAGCTGCTGCTGGTGCTGCGGCTGCCGACGCCATTAGCGAGCTTTTCAGCGGGACTGTATTCCGGTCCAACGGATGTGCTGGCAGTTGTTCCAAAGAAAATGATGAGGGTGCACCCAAACATGTCAGGACGCCGGAAGAGCAGGCCTTGGCAGCTGGCGCAGCCGCCGCCGCTGCCATTGCTGCTGCGGGAGGGACGCTAGAAGAGCAGTGGCCGGCTCAGAAGAACGCGTGCTTAGCGTGCTTGACACCCGTGCTGCTTCACGTTGTCCTCACGTCGCATGCGAGCCAGTCTATGTCTGGCATCCTCCAAGGATCCAGGCAGCTGCGGCGGCTGTTGCAGCTTCAGGACATTCCGAGAGAGTGCTGGGGAGGCATGCAGGCGATCCATGATTGAAAGAGCGGTTTTGAGATTGCAGTCGCCAGGACAGGCAGATGGATTGACGCTGGAGCAGATTGCGGCGCTGGCCAGTACAGCAGGCTGAGAGTGACAGCATGCGCCCGATGGGGGCTTGATGTGAAGGACCCTTCACGAAGCCTCAACGCGCAACGCATGAGGCAGTACGCTGTCGGCAGCTGCCGGACAGACTGCAGAGCAACAAGCTGCTGCTGCAGCTGCAGCTCGGCCGCGTTTCCATGCAGGTGCGCGATACACTGCACACGGATCATGTGCCCCAGGCAGCCGTATCCACCGCTGCCTTAGCGGCCAACGCCACGCAGCAGGCAAGGGCTTTGTGTGGGGCATCATGACCTTTTCGAGTCCTGTCCTTATCAGGTGGCCGACGATCTCGCAGCCACAACGCTGGGCAGCTTGCTTGGAGCACTGTCGCCGGCATCCAATCAGACCAACTCGGCCAACCAGACATCTGTGCAGCAGGCCTGGTATTGTGCCTGGTGCTGTTTCACTGGTGTTGCTTGCGTATTGCAAAGCTTGCACATTGCTCGTGGCCTAGCAATTGAAAAGCCTGCCATGACGTGTCGCCTAGCTGCCTTGCCGTGGCATCAGTTTTCCTCTCTCAGCTGCGCTGCCTTGATGTCACAATCGTGAAAGCTGCGCACTTGGAAACTGCCAGCTCTCAATTTGCTAGAATAAGAGGCTAATGCAGAGTGCAGAATCATGTGTGAGCCGAACGAGCTCGGTTGAGATTTTGCATCGGCACTCTTCGAGCTCGGCAGCCGGCAGCCGTGTAGGAGTCTGCCTGTCAACAAGCGAAAAATGTGTCCGAGAGGAGAGAGTCTCTGCATGCTTTGATGCCAGGCAACAGCGGCAGGTACGTCCGCTGCAGGAATCGCTGCAGCCGCGGGAATGTCAACAGAGCAGCAGATTACAGCTGCAGCTGTGGCGGCGATGACTTCGGGTCAAGGTGCCCTGAGCCAGGACACTTGGTGCAGAGTTTCTTGTAAACGCATCGTCCGCCTTGGCCGGGCTTGATGTGCAGAGGGGTGGGGCTTTGCGCTCGGAGTTAGCCGAGAGAGCTCAAGTAATGGTTGCAGGACTGAAGCCCGAATGTTCTCCATGCCACGCATGTCAAGGATAGCACAGAGCTTTGCTTGTACCGTTGTCCTAAGAGTCCCCCAAAGGATCCTGAAGGGGAGGAGCGGTTCGCCAGAGAAGGTCCGTAAGGGGTGATGGGTCCTTAGTGGGTGGCGACAGGGGACTTCACCCCAAGCTTTAACTTCCGCTTTGCACAACTTTGCCTTTAGAAACTCCCTGCCCTCCCAAAAGTCCTGCCCAAACCTTGGGTTTCTGGAAAAGGAGACAGGCCCCCAAAACGATGCCTCGTAGGCCAGTGACAGATCTGCAGTTTCTCTGGTCTGTTGACTTGCGTTGATTGATAAGGACGAACTACAGCAAGCGGTGGCCCTCTCTGCGGGTGCGGCAGCGGCTACTGACGCAGCCTTGGTTAACACTACCCCTCCGACCCCACCAGAAGATGCTCAAGTGTGGAAACCTGAAATGTCTGCCATTGTGCTCTTCGGCGAGTGGAATGTGCAGTCGCGCGAACCTGGGACCTCTGAGGCCGCAGCACGCGACGGGTTGGACATCCAGCAGCAGGCAGGGGGTTCTCAAGTACACCGCATCTCAAGCCTGAGTGTGTGAGGCAGTGGCCGCTGGCGCAGCTGCCGCGGATGCCGTCAGCCAGTACTTGAACGGGACTCTGTGGTTCAATGATGTTCAATGTGTGCAGCTGACACAGTAACCCAGTGCCCATAGACTCCTTTTGGCTTTCTGACAGCGAGAGTTTGAAGGAGCCCACAGCAGCAAGCGCTGGCGGCTGGTGTGGCTGCTCCAGCTGCTGTTGCCGCGGCTGGAGGTACCATAGAAGAGCAGTCGCCCGCTGAGTTTCCTGGAAGCTGGAGCTCTTCTGGAGCCGATGTTGAGTCATCACTCATCACATGTCATCTTAGACTCCGCCAAGCTGTTGTTTCTTGTAAGGATTCAGGCAGCCGCAGCTGCTGTTGCTGCCGCAGGCTGCCCTGGCAACTTCCAACTTTCTTCAAACTCTCCGCATGCAATTGCCAACATGTGAATACGCAAATGGGACACAGAGTCGTGCCAAACAAACCTCTGGAATATCAGGAATCGCGGATGGCCTGACAGTGGATCAGATCGCGGCACTTGCTGGTCAAGCAGGCCGGATCTTGATTTTATGAAGAGCCTCGCAAGAACAACTCCAAGAAAAAGGGGGGGGGGCCGACGCAAGACTGATAGGTGGTCGGCTTTTTCTGGTCTTCCCCGGACAGGAACGGTTCGGGGTTCTGTCCGGCTCCCGTTCAGAAGGAGAAGAAACATCAGGAGCCTTGAAAGGCTCCCTGCAGCTCCTGGGTCGGAGGGGTTGTCCATTCATGGCTGCCCAGTGGCCGCTCTACAGTGGCCTTTGTGGGCAACCTGGGGCTGGCTCTACCTGGCCTACCTCTACCAGTGTAACCCCACTCAGCGCTTCCATTTCCTCGGAGTCTTGGCTGTGCGTCTTTTCATGGCTTTGGGCTGGCTGCTGGCTCGGCAAGTGAGCTGGCTTAAGGCTTTTCTTCATGCCCTGGCTCAAAACCAGAGTTTTGTTCTGACCCCTCCTCGTGCCTCTATTCATGGCTCCCTTGCTTGCTTCACAACATGCTAGTCTTATCGTCGACTTGTCCTAAAGCCCCTGTTCTAAAATCATGCCAGCGCGCATGGAGCATTGTTCCAAAAACCAGAACTGGCCGGTAAGGGTTGGGTTTGCGAAGGCGTTGCAAATGGTCGCGTGTAAGGTTCATGACATGGACTTGACATGACCTAATCTAGCTGCTTTCCGCACCAGAAGCCAAAACCAGATGGTAGCCGTTTCCGAGCGTTCACAAAACATCAAATGCGAGAATCTGCAGAAGGCGTGCGAGGCGTGCGATAGAGCGCCATACGTTTGCTGCATGCCGTTGGCCCATCTGCCTTGTAGCGGCACTGTTCTAGAGTGTTTCTCAAGAATGGCTTGAAGCAGGCACACACATGCCGTTCATCCTGAAAGCCCCTCAAAACCGAGCTTTGACCCCTCCTTGCAGAAACTCAAACGTGCCAAGCGATCAATGAGCCCCCTAAGTGTTTCCACTTGAGAAGCGATGAGAGCGCATTGCAAAGCCTAACGGCGCCAAGTGTCTTTGTGCCGAGGGCAGCCGCGAAAGGGTGCGCGACAGGCGTCGCGGTTGAGAGGTTCCCGGGCACTTCACATCTCTGTATCTTGGGAAGTTTTCCCCCGAAGAAGCCTGCAGAGTCTTCTTGGGAGAATCCAGCACCCAAGCCCAACCCCAGAGCCCCCCCTCCGCAAGTAGACCAAATGTTGCTGGGCCTTGGGCAGGTTTTTTCTCACTATACCCATAGCCACAACACTTCACAAGCCGGATAGAATGGCAAAGAAGAAGTTGACCGTAACGAATAAGCTGTCCGAGAACCGAGAACCATGGCCGTGGCTCCGCGTGTTTAAAGCGCCGCCACGACTGCGAAGCGTGAGAATATAGCTAACGAACACCGCGAAGCAGCTCATCGGTATAAGTCACCGGGCAAACCTGCACATGTGACGATGGTCTTTTGTTTCAATGGCGGCTGCAACGTCCAAAGGGGATCATTGCAGCTTTGAGTCGGGCTCGTGCTTTATGCAGTTGCACGGCTCGGCTGTGGCCCCACATAGTTACGTGTTCGGTGTTTTTCGCTTTGTTCTGTCCGCTTCATTCCTCTTCTCGCGTGCTTGCTGCCTGTCGAGTTGTTGTGTCTTGCCTTGTTTCTTGTTCCTGCGGCCTAGCACCTCTAGCTTCGGCCGGAGGTTACCTTTGTTAGGCTAGGCTCGTATCGCTGTCAATTCCTCACTCCAGTCCGCTCAACTCTACCTGGAGCGGGGAAGGTCGAAGTAAATGATCCTGTCAGGAGGAATTTCAGGAGTTGTATCAGTAGTTGCAAATTCTTGCGCGCGACGCCTCGGCAGCCGCAGATGCGGAAAGCGGCCGTGGGTCGAGGAAAAAACGCCGGAGAGCAAGCGACCCATTAACACGAAGCCTTAATCCGAAGTTAAAGTGGGGACATATAGGGGTTGCTGGATGACCCTGGAAACCATGTTTGCCTCCGTTTGCAAGAAACAACCCTTGTCTGTTCTCGCGTGCTTGTTGCCAAGTGAAGTTGTGGGAGCCCCCCGAAGGATGCCGTGCAACAGGAAGCACAACCGTTGTCGTGAAGTTTGGGATCGCCTGGGTAGGGTGGTGGGAGCTGCCTCGAAGTAAAGATCGCAAGGGAGCAGGAGGGTTGTCGGGAGGTTCCCCAGAAAGTTAGGGTCACAGAATGTGTGTTGTGCGGGACACCCCAGAGGCCACCCCATGGCATACCGGATTTCAGCTTTGGTGGGATGGGAAGAGGGAGAAGGAGTTTAGATCGTTTCAGACAGTTGTCGGCCGGAGGCCGAGGCGAATGAAAGCACGATTCGGGGAAAAAACCAGGTGACCCTCAGCAGCAGAGACACGCTGGTGCGTGCTGCTCCTGTCTGACAGGCAGCGCCGCTGCCGGAGTTGGCTCAGGCACCACGGCAACGCAGTGGCAAGAAGCCGCCGCGAGTGCAGCTGGTGCCGCAGCAGCGACCGCCGCGGCTGCAGCTGGTTTGACACCTGCGGAGCAGGCATCTACGTGCAAGGCGCTTGGATTGGATACCCGCAATCGTTGCATGTTCCTTTGCAGGCAGCCGCTGCTGGTGCTGCCGCTGCTAACACCATCGGTGAGTTCTTCAACGGGACCGTGTTCGGTATATCCCATGGATGGGCTGTCAGTCGTTCTAACAGGATGACGAGGGTGCACCCAACATGTCAGGACGGCGGAGGAGCAAGCTGCGGCCGCTGGTGCTGCCGCTGCCGCCGCCATTGCTGCTGCGGGAGGGACACTGGAAGAGCAGTGGCCAGCTCAGAACCACGGCGATTGTCACACTGCCTTCTTTGCCTCGCACCATGACGTCTCATGCGGGCGAGAGTGTGTTTTTGTGTCTGGCACCTGCCGAGGATCCAGGCAGCTGCGGCGGCCATTGCAGCTTCAGGACATCCCCGGGAGAGTGCTGCCGAAGGATTCCATCGACCCACGTTTGACAGAGGGGGTTTGAGACTTGAGTCGCCAGGACTGGCAGATGGATTGACGCTGGAGCAGATTGCGGCGTTGGCGAGCACAGCAGGCTGAGCGTGACAGCATGCGCTGCGCGCAATGCCGTGTGATTTGAAGCTTCAACCGTCATGAGGCAGTACCCTGTCCGCAGCTGCCGGACAGACAGCAGAGCAACAAGCTGCTGCTGCAGCCGCAGCTCGGCAGCAGTCGGCCCGTTTCACATGGGATTGCGACGCTACGCACACAGAATCATGTGCCCCAGGCAGCCGTATCCGCCGCTGCCTTGGGGGCCAATGCCACGCAGCAGGCAAGGGCTCCGAGTAGTGTGCAGGACAAGCCTTGTTCTCACCCTCCCTTATCAGGTAGCCGACAATCTTGCAGCCACAACGCTGGGCAGCTTGCTTGGAGCACTGTCGCCGGCATCCAATCAAACCAACACGGCCAACCAGACATCCGCGCAGCAGGCCTGGGATCGTCCGTGTTTTGGTGCGAATGTCTGCTCTGGCATGCTATGCTGCATCAGGCGATTGCAGCCGGTGCCAGTGCGGCTGCGGCTGCTGCCAACCTTGGCATGACTGCAGAGCAGCAGATCACGGCAGCTGCACAGGCGGCCATCACATCCGGCCAGGGCGTTCTAGATCAGGACACTTGACGGCAGCATCGACAACTATGCTTGGAGCTGCATCATGTGAGAAACATCGAGATACATTGAGAAATTCTGGCGTTTGATGCACGCAAGCGGCTGTAGTACTGAAACCAAGGCACAGTTGCAAGAAGCAGCCGCGAGTGCAGCTGGTGCCGCAGCAGCGACCGCTGCGGCTGCAGCTGGTTTGACACCTGCGGAGCAGGCATCTACGTGCAAGGCGCTTGGATTGGATATCCGCAATCGCTGCATGTTCCTTTGCAGGCAGCCGCTGCTGGTGCTGCCGCTGCTAACACCATCGGTGAGTTCTTCAACGGGACCGTGTTCGGTATTTCCCATGGATGGGCTGTCAGTCGTTCTAACAGGATGACGAGGGTGCACCCAACATGTCAGGACGGCGGAGGAGCAAGCTGCGGCCGCTGGCGCTGCCGCTGCCGCTGCCATTGCTGCTGCGGGAGGGACACTGGAAGAGCAGTGGCCAGCTCAGAACCACGGCGATTGTCACACTGCCTTCTTTGCCTCGCACCATGACGTCTCATGCGGGCGAGAGTGTGTTTTTGTGTCTGGCACCTGCCGAGGATCCAGGCAGCTGCGGCGGCCATTGCAGCTTCAGGACATCCCCGGGAGAGTGCTGCCGAAGGATTCCATCGACCCACGTTTGACAGAGGGGGTTTGAGACTTGAGTCGCCAGGACTGGCAGATGGATTGACGCTGGAGCAGATTGCGGCGTTGGCGAGCACAGCAGGCTGAGCGTGACAGCATGCGCTGCGCGCGATGCGATGTGATTGTGTCATGATGTGAAGCCTCAACCGGCATGAGGCAGTACGCTGTCGGCAGCTGCCGGACAGACTGCAGAGCAACAAGCTGCTGCCGCAGCTGCAGCTCGGCCGAATTCAGCCCCACTTCACATGGGATTGCGATGCTGTGCACACAGAATCATGTGCCCCAGGCAGCCGTATCCGCCGCTGCATTGGGGGCCAATGCCACGCAGCAGGCAAGGGCTTCGAGTGGTGTGCAGGACAGGCCTTGTTCGCACCCTCCCTTATCAGGCAGCCGACAACCTTGCAGCCACAACGCTGGGCAGCTTGCTTGGGGCACTGTCGCCCGGATCCTCGCAGCAGGCCTGGGATGGTGGCATGGTGATGTTCAATGCCGAAAGGTGCAGCAGGGTCATGTAGAAGCAAAGAGACTGTGCCACGCCGCATCAGGCGATTGCAGCCGGTGCCAGTGCGGCTGCGGCTGCTGCCAGCCTTGGCATGACTGCAGAGCAGCAGATCACGGCAGCTGCACAGGCCGCCATCGCATCCGGCCAGGGCGTTCTAGATGAGGATGCTTGACGGCAGCATCGAAAACTGTGCTTGGGCCTGCGTCGTGTCAGACACGTCGAGATATACTCCTTGCGAAACTGTGGCAGTGCGGCTGAAACCAAGGCACAGTTGCAAGACGCAGCTGCGAGTGCAGCTGCAAGTGCAGCTGGTGTAGCAGCAGCGACGGCTGCAGCAGCAGCCGGTTTGACACCGGCGCAGCAGGCACCAACTGCAAGGCGCTTGGATCGGACTTGATCGCCGCATGTTCCTTCTGCAGGCAGCCGCTGCTGGTGCTGCAGCGGCCAACGCCTTGAGCGAGCTATTCAACCGGACTGTGTGCCATATTGTGCCATGGATGTGCTACTCCTTCCAAACAGTGACGAGGGTGCACCCAACATGTCAGGACGTCTGAGGAGCAAGCTGCGGCCGCTGGTGCTGCCGCTGCCGCTGCCATTGCTGCTGCGGGAGGGACACTGGAAGAGCAGTGGCCAGCTCAGAACCACGGCGATTGTCACACTGCCTTCTTTGCCTCGCACCATGACGTCTCATGCGGGCGAGAGTGTGTTTTTGTGTCTGGCACCTGCCGAGGATCCAGGCAGCTGCGGCGGCCATTGCAGCTTCAGGACATCCCCGGGAGAGTGCTGCCGAAGGATTCCATCGACCCACGTTTGACAGAGGGGGTTTGAGACTTGAGTCGCCAGGACTGGCAGATGGATTGACGCTGGAGCAGATTGCGGCGTTGGCGAGCACAGCAGGCTGAGCGTGACAGCATGCGCTGCGCGCGATGCGATGTGATTGTGTCATGATGTGAAGCCTCAACCGGCATGAGGCAGTACGCTGGCTGCAGCTGCCGGACAGACTGCAGAGCAACAAGCAGTTGCTGCAGCTGCAGCTCGGCCGCATGTCACATGGGAGTGCGATGCAGTGCACACGGAATCATGTGCCCGAGGTAGCTGTATCCGCCGCTGCGGTGGCGGCCGACGCCACACAGCAGGCAAGGGCTTCGAGTGGTGTGCAGGACACGTATGCCCTCAAATTGTTCTCGTTTTTCTCTATCAGGTGGCCGACGAGCTCGCAGCAACAACTCTTGGCAGATTGCTTGGAGCACTGCGGCCGGCATCCAACCAAACCAACCACACCAATCAGACAGCCGTGGAGCAGGCCTGGTCTACCAACTTGTGCTGTTTCAATGGTCTTCCCTGCGCAGCTGCAAAGCTTGCACACTGCACATCGCCTAGCAATGGCAAAGCTTGCACACTACACACCGCCTAGCTGCCTTGCCGTGGCATCAATGTTTCTCTCTTAGCTGCAATGCCTTGATGTTCACGATCGTGAATGCTGCGCACTTGGAGACTTCTCGCTCGCAAGTTGCTAGAATCAGAGGCTAATTCAGAGTGTAGAATCTGCAGAATCATATTTGGCTTGAGCCAAGCAAGCTTAGGCTGGTTGAGATTTTGCCTCGCTCTCCGAGTTCGGGGGCCGTGTAGGAGTCTGCCTGTCAAAGGGCGAGTGTGTCGAGAGATTCATGCTCCCATGCCAGGCAACAGAAACAGGTACATCCGCTGGAGAAATCGCTACAGGCGCGGGCCTGACGACAGAACAGCAACTGGCAGCTGCAGCTGTGGCGGCGCTGACTTCGGGTGAAGGTGTCCTGAACCTGGACACTTGGTGCACAGTTCAGTTTGCAAGCTTGCTCACGTGTGCTCATGTAGCAGCTGACAAAACTGGGGATGCTTCTCTTGTCTTCTGACCTCTGAAGCTAGTGATTGCTTGATGACTTGATTGATCGTGACCATAAGGACGAGCTACATCTAGCAGTGGCCCTCTCTGCTGGCGCAGCGGCTGCTGCCGCCACAGCCTTAGTTAGCAGCGGAGACAGAATCCAAGATGCCTCTAGATTTCGGCAGGAAACCTTGGTTCTCTAGATTCTCGGATTGGCTTGGAGCATGGAAAGGGAAGGGAAGAGAAGGACCCGGAAACAAGGAAAAGGAAAAACGAAAGAAGAAGAAGAGGACGGAAAGGGGAAGGAAGGGAAAGGGGAGGAAAGGGAGCAAAAGGAAAGCAAAGGAAAGGGAAGCAAGGGGGAAGGAAAAGGAAGGGGAAGGCAAGGGAGAGAAAGGGAAGGAAATGAACTGGGAAGGAATGGGAAGGGAAGGGAAGGGAAGGAAGGGAAGGAAAGGAAAGGAACGGGAAAGAGAAAGGGAAAGGGGAAAGGGAAAAGGGGAAATCAAGGAGATGTTCCATTAATGTCTAATGGCAACAGAGGATTTTCCTAGTGACATCTTGAGGAAGTCGAGGCTTGCCAATTAAAGCCTAGGCAGGAAAGAGAGAGTGTTCTGCAAACGGAGGGATTCTTGGAACCGTTCAGAGGAGTTGGAAGTCTTCCTATTGAAAACAAAGCAAAGCCCCGTTGCTAGCCGCTGACCTGGGATGTTCGAGGCTGCGCAACGCGAGGGGCAGGACATGCAGCAGCAGGTGGGCGTTCTCTCAAATTCTCTCAAGTGCACAGTGCGCATCTCAAGCTTAAAGCTTTGAGTGTGTGAGGCAGCGGCCGCTGGTGTTGCTGGCGCTGCTGCCATCGACAAGTACTTGAATGGGACTGCTGTGTGAAAGCTTCCAGCTGAGGATGCACAGGATAATGTTGACCTAGTAATAATAAACCCTCCCCCCTTCAATCAAACCCCCCCCAAATAGAGTGGGGGGCCCCTTTGAATAAGGATTCCTTTCCTTAGAGAGAATTAGAGAGGATCAGAGAGAATCACTCAGGATTCCTTTCCTTAGAGAGAATTAGAGAGGGTCAGATCCCTAAACCCTAACCCTAACCCTAAACCCTAAACCCTAAACCCTTAACCCTAATTCAATAAGACTCCACAAAACCCAAGTAAACCTAAGGCATGAACCCTAAACCTAATGAAACCATGAAGCGATCATTTGAAGATTTTTTTCAGGCAGGAATTTCCAGGAACTTTATTCGGAGGGGCAAATCTTTCAGGATTATTTCCAGGGCACCGGCCTCCAAAGCTACCCCCTTTGCCAGAAAGATTTTTTCAATCCTTTAGTAAGGCTCTCAAATAAAAATCAGCAAGTTTCTGAGGAGTTTGGTTTTCAGGTTTCCCTTCGAAATCTGATCGCTTCATGTTTTCCTAATTAAATCCTAAACCCTAAACCCTTAACCCTAATTAAACCCCAGACCCAAAACCCTAAACCCTAAGACTTTAATTGCAGGGGCCCCCGGATTTAGAGACCAGGCCATACCCTTATCCCTAAACCCTAACCCTAACCCTAAACCCTGAACCCTTAACCCTCATTCAACAAGACTCCACAAAACCCAAGTAAACCTAAGGCATGAACCCTAAACCTAATAAACCATGAAGCGATCATTTGAAGATTTTTTTCAGGCAGGAATTTCCAGGAACTTTATTCGGAGGGGCAAATCTTTCAGGATTATTTCCAGGGCACCGGCCTCCAAAGCTACCCCCTTTGCCAGAAAGATTTTTTCAATCCTTTAGTAAGGCTCTCAAATAAAAATCAGCAAGTTTCTGAGGAGTTTGGTTTTCAGGTTTCTCTTCGAAATCTGATCGCTTCATGTTTGCCTAATTAAATCCTAAACCCTAAACCCTTAACCCTAACCCCAGACCCAAAACCCTAAACCCTAAGACTTTAATTGCAGGGGCCCCCGGATTTAGAGACCAGGCCATACCCTTATCCCTAAACCCTAACCCGAACCCTAAACCCTAAACCCTTAACCCTAATTCAACAAGACTCCACAAAACCCAAGTAAACCTAAGGCATGAACCCTAAACCTAATGAAACCATGAAGCGATCATTTGAAGTTTTTTTCAGGCAGGAATTTCCAGGAACCATGCCCCGACTGGCGTACTTTATTTCCAGGGCTTTATTATTGCGGCCGGGACACCTGGCGTACTTTAATATTAGGGGCTTTAGTAATACTAGGTTGACATTACACAATATGAGGCCTCTCTAGATAGAGAATCGAGATTGAAGGAGCGGCGAGCAGCAAGCGCTGGTGGCCGGCGTGGCCGCTGTAGCTGCGGTGGCCGCTGTTGGAGGAAGTCAGCAAGAGCAGCCGCCCGCTGAGGAAGTGGATCTTTTCTGGTGAGTCTTGGCGAGGCATTGTTGGACTTGCCAACTTGTTGTGTCATCTTAAGGATTGAGGCAGCCGCAGCTGCCATTATTGCTGAAGGCGGCACTCTCCTTCAGCTTGTTTACGTTTGCCGACTGCTCACCAGCAGCACACAAGGGGTACAGAGTCGTGCAGACCTGGACAAGCAGGAACCCTGCATGGCCTGACACCGACCAAGATCTCAGAGCTTGCTGGTCTACAAGGCCGGAGATGCGATTTTCTGAACTATGCAGCGTGAGGTTAGTCAGGGTTGGGCTCTGAATGGCATCTTGGCGAACCCGAGGGCTCTTGCTGACCTGGCAGGCCTTCAGATAGGCGATCAGGTGGACCAGACCGTAGAGGCAAACACATCAGGCACCTCCGCCAGCCGGCTGCCATGACTCCATGCCCGTTCCGACCGCCTGCCAGGTATGTTCTGGGGAATCCTCTTGACAGCGATAAGTGCCATTGCCGTGATCCTGGCCGCGAAAGCCTTGGACTGGAGTGCGAGATGGATGGGGAGGGGGACGGCTGGCGGGCAACTACTTTCTCGCGCTATGAACACTGCAGCCAAGGTCGTTTGCTATGGAAAGCTGCATAGATCCAGGGTGAAACAGGCACAAGCCTTGCGTCAGGCAGGACACTGCGAACTGAGATGAATGTTGCTTACATCGTCTGCATTCAGCAACTCCATGGCCCGTCTTTGCGAGGAGTGTCGGAACTAGCGCAGTCATGTTGTGCCCCTCACGCCTGCACGCCCAATCACGCCCATACTCTGGCCTGAAGCAGCGGAATCTGTGGGCCGAATGATCAAATGATGATTATGGTACAGTAGGGCTCAGTACTGTAGCGTTACAGCTAGCCTGCGCAGCAGTCCATTCCGCACTGCAGTTGTGCTCGAGGCAACTGAAGAGGCAAAGCTTGCGGAGCGGATGCAAGACAACTTCGATGCAGCGCGCGCCAAGATCTGTGTGATGCTGTTGGGTGCCGAGAGACCAGGGCTGGCGCTGTGGGGGGGGGGGGTGGGCGGGGAGCTGAAACCAGTCAAACCACTGGAGCTATAAGCAGACTGCCACAGGCCCAAGCTCGAGCCTGGCCAAGGGCCGCCTGTGGCTCGCTTCCAGTCCGTCGTGGAGGCTCTGGCGCCCATCAAAAGCACAATGCTTAGATAATCTGCTGCTGGACAGGGCAAGAAAGAGTTCAACTTTGCCGATGACGTCTTACCTGGTGAGCGAGAAGCACCACCCGATTCTTTCCGTGGGAACAACTGGGGTGAGGCAGCTTGCAACATGGTGGGACCGGGATCCTTTCTGTCATGTTGACCCCATGGCAGGGAGATGTTTTCTCCTTAGAGGTCGGCGGGGAGGCTCTGAGTGGCTTTGCTGCGACTGAGAACATTTCTCAAACACGCCGTCCTCTGCAGGTGACTTCGCCACACCGCGTGCTTCTCAAGGGTTGAGGGAAGGCCCTTTTTGATATTTCAATGATGCATTGCTACAGTTGCTTCTGATTGCATTCCCAAGAAAGTTGCAGTTGCAGTGATACTAAACGAATATGAAGCACACAAAATGTTGACTTAAAGTTGTCAAGGCTCAGATGAGGCCTTGTGGCCCTCACCTTGGGGTTGGTTGTAAGCGTCGAGCCCAGGGAACTCGACCTCGACTACCGGAAGCAGGCACCACACTCAGACCCTTTACCGGCACAACTTGACAACTGTTTTGTTGTTTCTATCTGCCATTCTCTCACTCTCTCGCTCTCTCTTTTCCCATCCCCTCCCTCCCTCTCGCTCGTCGTCGTGAAGGCTTCCGCAGTCTCCTCCAGCGACAGGCCAGTGAGCTTTGCAATGCTATTAATCAGCTTCGCAGGATTGATTGTGCTCAGGCAATCCATCAGCCATCCAGAACGACTTTTGGACGGCACCGGAGGCTCCGCGATGCACCATGTGTGCTTTGGACGTTCTGACGTTGTGGTCTCGGTGTCTCGCATCTCGACGGCTCGACAGGTGGGTGATGACGAGCTGCCCACAATAAAGCCCGAAGCTCTTGACCACGGCATGGACATCGCCACACGATGCCAGTCGCCCGCATGTTGCAAGTGACTTGATTTGCATTGCAAGGCCCAGCATACGGCTTCCAGGAGGCTGCAAGACATCATGCAGCATAGTATACAGGATCTCGACTGAAGATAGGCTGACCGCGTGAGCCCTGTCAGGCGGGTCAGGCAAACTACTAGGTGACGATGAGAGCCTAGGCTGCAGCAAGCAGCAGAATGTCAAAGGCTGCACACTTCAAGTAGGCCACTTGTATGGTCCCTCCTTGTACGGTCCCTCCTCCTTTTGAAACACATCGAAGTTTCTGTTCTCTCTGAGGTTCTCGGTTGGCAAAGCTCAACCACCCTTTTCTCCAGCCAGCGGGGCTAGCGTTGTCAGCCCAAGTGGCCGACGTGTTTCGAGAGGCCTCTGAGGAGCGCTTACCACACTAAACCAGACCAACTTTGTTCATCCTCGTAGTATATATATATATGTATATAAAAGTATAAAGTATTCGTCATTATATGTATATATATATATACATATCTATGTAGTTTTTGTTGAATTCTACAATCTTGATGACCATCTTCATTTAGCCCCTGGCCCCAGAGGCCGGACCCCGACGCTCTTAAGCAACCTGGTGGTCTGAAAAGGTGCCGCAAAGCACGGCTTGCGAAACGAGCGCCCCAGGGCGCAGCGTTGTGACCAAGTGGAAAGACCGCACGGAGCACATCCTGGGAAAAGAAGGGACCTAGTAAAAAGGGACCAAGTTACATGAGTCCCTTAATCTGGTTCCTTACCGTCCTAACAAGGGTTCTGATGCATGGGTGGGTTCTGCAGTTAAGGGCGTATTAAGGGACCCATGTGACTACCCGAAGGTTACCTTGCACAACCCGAGCAAGAGTTCAGTGAGCTTCTCGCTTCATCGCTTGAATGAGTGAAGCGAAAATGCCATTGGTTCTTGGTTCAACCGCCGGCGGGCGACGGTGGGGCGAACAGTTCGTGGGCTCCCCAGTGACCCAGCGGATGTCCACTTGTCCCAAGTCCCAACTGACGACGTGCCTCTCCGTACCAACGTGGCTGCATGTCCACGAAGACTTGCGAAGACGTGCTCTGAGTGCACTGAGGTCAGCCGTGAAACCATGGCACGGCTGGGCCTCTTCGGGGCCGTCCTACTTGTTTCACCTACGCTCTCATCAGGTTCCGGGTTTCTGTTGTGCAATGGGGGGTGGATTGACGAAGATGAGCTGCAGGTTTTTATGGCATCGGCGACGTTGCCAGCAATTCTTCGACGTGCTCGCCTTTAGATAGCATTGCCGATGTTGCCGGCTTTGCGGAGGCCTCGTTTGAAGAGGCCATCCAGGTCAAACTGCTCCAGGCGCCTGCTTCATGTGGTTGTTAAGGCTTTTGTACTTTCGTGTGCCCCTTGGGGAAGTGCCTCAGGTCAGCACCGAACTAGGGAGGAAGTCAGGCGCCGGTCAGCTTCCGGCGGGACGGCCGTTTAGTCTGCATGGAGCCCTGTGAAGCCTGTTCCGGACTAATTCACTGTGCCTTAAGCTAATGAAACGGTGTCAGGATCCCATTCCTGCGTCGCTCAGGCAATCATTGGCTGCTCGGATCGTGGAGCAAGCGCAGCGCAAGTTCTTGCCTGTCACCACTTCGATCCTCCTGCCGCACGGCCTCGCCTTTGTGATGGCAGCGCTCCTTATCAAGCGCCACCGCAATAGGAAGGCTGATTACTTCCCAGAAACGAGCGAGGACAGGCCGAGGAGCTTGTCCTACATCGCGAGCAGGGTTGGCCACATGTGGATCATCCACGCGCTGTCCGTATTTGTCTTCGCAGTGTCGGCGCCAAGTGCTGCAAGCGGCTTAGTCTGCTTTGCAGAGGTGCTCTTACAGTCTGCTCTCAAGAAGGGCAATTTTAAGCCCATTATATTTTTTTCCATGATCATCCTGTTTTGAAAAATTTGCCTCTCTTTTTTTGCGCCTTGCCTCCTCCTGGTGCTTTCGCCTCCTTCCGTTGCCCCGGCTCCTTTGTTCTTCCTGCATCGTCTTTTGTTGGTTTTTGTTTGTTGGTCTTTCTGTTTTGTTTCTGCTTTTGTTGGTCTTCTGGGAAAGCAACATCATATAAGTGTGCAATGCCCGGAAAATCCTGAAAGAGCTCAGTTGCAACAGGTGGGGGGTGTCCCCTTGCCCCCCTTGCTTCAACCCGGCCAAGCCAAGCATTCGGGTTAGCACACCCCGGCAAAGCTAGCGGCAAAGCTAAGGGTCAGTCAGGCTCAGGGATCCCCTGCACCCTTACAGCCCCTCCACCCCACCCTACACCCCTCCCCCTCAACCCCCCCGTTCACCCCCAACCAACAACCCGAGGTCTGGGCAAACACTCCGTTCCCAACACAACCCCCCACCCCACCCCGATGCCCCTGCTACAACAACTTGCAACCGCATGTTTTCTCAGGTCTCTCTCTCTCTCTCTCTCTCTCTCTCTCTTCTCCGTTTTTATTGTGCTCGCGACTTTCGCAATTAATCTTTCAAAAAGCCTTTGGAACCCAAAAAGCGCCTAGGTTTTGGACACATCGAGGTGGTCAAGGGCATAGGGTTTAGCTGCGGCAGCATTTGAGTGGTTCCGATGTTGAACCATCGTTCCTGCCGTTGTTTTCGATGTTTTTGGGACTTTCCTCTGTCGGGACAAGCAGGCGTCTGGGGCACGTGCCGAAACAAGTATTGCTCTTTCCACCCTTTTTTGGTCGTCGAGATCCCTTCGACTCCCTCGTGCACACGGTGCCAGCTAAGCACAGCGGGGTAGGTGAGGTGGCCCTTGGTTTTATAGCTGAACAACCTTTAACCATTCCAAGCCGAAACGACCCAAGTCCAAGAACTGTCCAAAACCGGGATTCTCCGGCGCGGGTGGAGCCAACTTTGAGTATTTGAAGCCTTTGAAGCTGTCAACCAGATGGACATGCAGCATCTTGCTATAGCAAGCCATGAAACCAGGACAAAGAAGCGACACAACGGACAGGGGCGAAGTAGCAAATATCCACCCGCTTTTTACAAGTCAGAGTGCTCTCTCAGTCACAGAGGGGTAGGTTTGAACACACTGTTAATTTCATTACCCCTTATCCCCTATATATATATATATATATATATAAAATTATATATGTTTGTAGAGCCCCCAAACCTACCCCAGCGTGTGCAAGAAAGGACTACATGTACTTGAACTCCTTCGCCAAGCATTATGCCGATGGGAAGCCGACGGACTGCTCCACAGAGATGGACACGACGCCCTGCAGCCGGGCGGTGGTGGATGTCACGCAGATACAGGTCATCCGAGGTGGGGGGGAGATGACGGTGGGGTGGGGGGGGTGGTGGGGGGGGGGGTGAAGCAGTTTTAAGCAGCTGTGTCGAAAAAACGTGAGAGTCACACACGGTCGCTGTTGTGTGAGTGGTAAAAAGAGGCTTATAAAGCGCCCTCTCCACCTTTTTGAGGCTTTGCGCTGCCCGTCATCCAGTTCTTCGCCGGACCCGCTCTAGGCGCCATCAGCGATGCCTTTGGCAGGCGTCCAGGTGTGATTGCCATCCGGATAGCTCTGATGATTTCGACTGGGGCTGGAGCAGCGGTTGCTTGTTTTGACCTGTCAGTTTGGTTTGATTTCTGGGTGGGCTTCCTTGGCATGATACCGTTCATGCCCGTGCCCTTGGCTTGGTACATTGATCGCCTAGATCACACGCCGAGTATTGTGATAGCAACTGCTTTGGTAGAAAGCACATGTACGCTGGCTTCGATTCTGGGCTCGCTTCTTGGCGGCTTTATAAGTCTGAAGAGTGCGATGCTGATCGGCTTTCTGGGCAAGGTGGTTTGTCTCTTTCTCGCAATCTTCTGGCTACCAGAGTCCCTTCCAGAAGAGAAGCGCATCCGCTTTACCTGGTCCAGCCTGGCTCCCACAGCCGCCTTGCGGGTTTTGTTCCAGAGTCCCCTGGTGGAGAAGCTTGCAGGTATTGCACTGATCGATTCTTTTCATTACAGTGGCTTCTACGCAATGGCAAACCGTTTCTTCCAGCAGCATCTTGCTCTCAACCGCCAGCAAGCTTATCTGCAAACCATGATGGTGCTCTTCTCGGACATGGTTTGGCTGTCCGCGGGAGTGTCTGCGCTCTGGCCGATCCTCGGCCAGGCACGTAAGTGCTCAGAGTTTCGGGATTGGCAGGGCTGGCTCTTGCGCTGGTACACGCACAACAGTCCTCGGCTAGGCATGCAGAACGTACTTGGTTCAGGCTTAACTGCGGAGGCTGAAGGACGTACTTAGGTTGAGGCTCGTGATGCATTTCCAGTTTCTTGGGTTTATGTCTTTTCATCACAACCCGAAGGTTTCCTTTCTCATTTGCCCATCCTTGGCTTTGCGTTTTTTCCGGGCTTTCTCGGTCTCTTTGCATCTGCAGCCAGGATTCCCACGATCTGCTGTTTCCCTCGGTTTGATTGAAGCCGGAATGGGTGAACATGTACATAGATAGTTCTGCAGCGCATTGTTTCCCCACATCAAACGCAGCTTCGACATATTGTTCCGTTTGCCTTCCCATTTTTTATACGAAGTCTTCTCAACAACTCCGCTACAAGTTAAGTCAAGCAAAGGGAGTCCCTGCCTTCAAGGACCTGAAGCCCAGCCAGAGCCCGGAGCCTGATGTCCCGGTTTAAGAGGTGGTGGTCGGTGATGCTTTGCGGCTGCGCCAACCTTCGAAAAAACCGAAGCGAGCCAAGAGAGGGCAGGAAAGGAGGGGGGAAGGAGGGAAGGAGGGAAGGAGAAAATAAGCGTAGCCACCACGAAAGCCTAACGACTAGCTGCTCTCGGGTTGGGGGTGGTGGTGGGGGGAGCGGGATAGGCGCATCCATGCAAAATCCGAACATGTCTTCTTTTGCAAGATTGTTGTGACACTTGCGCTGCAACATTTGTCTGATTCAGTTCTGACCCTTGTTCCAACAAGACCAACCTGACTCCTTCCGGTCCGTTCGTTCATTGCAAGCACACACACACACACCACACACACGTCGGGGCACCCCCATCAAACAGGTGGGAATCTTGGTTGCCAGCTCCTCGGCTCCACAGGATTCCAGCCTTTTCCGTTTTTGACACAAACTGCTAGGCTTAGTCTAGCTTTGTGCCCCTCGACGAGCAGCTTTCAACCAGGCACGCTTGCGACAGCACTGTCGGATGTGCTGTTGATGCTGGCGAAGAAGCCCTGGCAGGTGAATTTGAACAGCTTGGTTCTGGGAGGTTTGGGGAACATGAACAGCTGTGTGATCGCAGGCGTTGCGGGGAGGGCCGCCTCGCAAGAGAAGCAGGCCATGTTCCAGAGCGCACTGAATCTGGCCATCCAGGTGAGCAGTGCTCTGGGCCCGGCGGCCTTCATGACCGTCTACCAGCTCCTTGACCCAACAGCTCCGGGCGCCCCCGCCTGGAGGATGACCGTCTACATCCTCTACGGGGTCATGTTCGCGGTCCCGAGCTTGATGCTCTCCTTCGCGCTCCGACGCTTCCTCCCCCAAGGCGACAAGGACTACGATTCCGGCTTCAGCAGCTGAGGCAAACACAAGGGGGACAGGTTTTCTTTCTCTCACGAAAGCGACCGACGAATGGAGGAAGCCTCGGATGCCACCAGTCGTAAAAAAACCGAGCGGTTTTCAGTCTCCAGTCAAAGCTCTGCCCTGAACCCAACTGACACTGACTCTCAGAATCTTGGCGAAGCCACGGCCACTTCAAGTCCCAGCCACCGCAGAGTCTCCCCCGCATAATGTCCTCTCATATTGGGTTTCTGACGTAGGGGCACGCTTTGTTGGGGTGTTCGGTATAAACGGGGAAGAGCCATTTTGGGGAATGCCCCGTAGTGAAGTAGAACGTAGCTGACGAAGCTGTAACTGCACGTTGCTCGGAATAACGTGCGTCAGAGCAGCTCCGGCATTTTGCGGCTTGGGTTCAGGGATGTTTCACATGTCCTCAATCTTGAAGCGACCACTTAGAACCTTCCCACACCTAAGGGTCCGCAGGCAATCACACACCTATACCCATCTGAACCGATCTGTAACGCTTCAGAGCCAAAGATGACAACAACGTCTTTTGTGCGTATTGAAGTTAATGGGCTGCCGGCTGCAACTCGGATTGCACCTCCTACCCGGATACCCTAGGCCCTAAGCCCTAAACCTAAGCCTTTCGGCTTCAACACAGCTTCTGGGGTCCTGCGACTCCCACCCGGCCCAGCCTAAACTAAACAGTAAGGCTACTGCAGGAAGAGCATATGACGCCTTATCAAGAGACTTGCCCATGGCTGAGGAACCTCATGTATCCAAATAAATAAAAAACTGCCTGTCAGAGAACTTATTAAACAGAAACGACATCGCGATGCGGGCACCACGTGACCTGGCTACTGAAGCGCCGAACCCCTCGATGGAGATCACGGAGGGTTCTGCCAGCGAAAGTGAGTCGTCGGACACTACCGTGCCTTGCTCTGCAAACCAGACAGCTGCGCCCTGTCCCTTTGCAATGTTCTGGCACATAGGCCGAGAAGCGGCGACGTTCCACCCGGAAGTTTCTGTACCTGGGTGTGGGTGTGGCCCTGCTGCTGGCCATCATACTGGTGCTGGTTCTTTTGCTCAATTCGCCAGGCCATGGCTTGAGGATGCTTGCTTGCGTCGATCTTGCACTCACTGACAGAATTGCTCTTAGACTTCACTTCGCCATAGCCATGGAAGCAGTCGAGCAAATCATCCTTGCCATGCACAAGAGCGAATCGGTTTCGTTAAGTGAGTAAGTGAGTTGTTCTGACTTCAGGCGCCTCCAATGCGAAGTGCCGCGGGTTTCGGCAGTGCCCAGACTATCCTTTGCCATACGCCTTCGGGACCTGGCCAAAGACGTACAGCTATGCCGGGAGCTTTCCAGAGGGCTTTGTGTGGGGTGTGGGCACTGCGGCCTATCAAGTCGAAGGTGCATACAATGAGGATGGCAGGGGTGCGTCGATCTGGGACACTTTCACAGGGGTGCCCCTGCTTCCGATTAGTAGTCTCTTGTCGCTGCTTGTAGTGAGCTTCTTAAACCGCCCTTGACGTGTTCTGATGCCCATTGGGTGTTATCAATTCGAGTCAAGCGTCAGGCAAACACGCTGGGCATGCCAGGGGCGAACTGCTCATATTGCTGCCAATCTGCACCGTGCACGCCCAACAAGAACATGGTAGGCAAAGGGGCGACAGGCAATGTTGCTACGAACAGCTACCACATGTTCCGGACAGACATCGCCTTGATGAAGTCCATGGGTTTGAAGCATTATCGCTTTAGCATTTCGTGGCCCCGAATCTTCCCTACCGGCAGTGCCACAGGGGAGCCAAACCCTGAGGCTGTGAAATGGTACGACACTTTCATCGATGAACTGCTAGCCGCAGGGATGGAGCCCTACGTGACCCTTTATCACTGGGACCTACCGCAAGCACTGCTGAGCCCGCCAGAACTCGGTGCATGGTGGGCGCGAGACAAGGATGGCAAGCCAGTGGGCCAGATCCTCCCCAACTGGAAGCACTACGTGGACACCTGCTTCCGACTCTTTGGGGACCGGGTCAAAGTTTGGGTGACCTTCAATGAGGCCTGGAGTTGTACCAAGCTGGCCAGTGGCAGTGGAAAAGCTCCAGGCATTCCGCCCTTCATGAATCCAGCCGTGGATCCATACATAGCTGGGCACAACATTCTGAATGCACATGCGGCTGCAGTTGACATCTATCGGCGAAAGTATCAGACATCGCAGAAGGGGAGAATAGGCATCACGAACAACCAAGACTGGAGAGAGCCAAAGACAGATAGCGTGGAAGACGTTGCAGCCGCCGAGCGGGCAGTTCTCTTCCAGCTGGGCTGGTTCTCGGAACCCATCTTTGGGGCTGGTGATTATCCCCAAGAGATGAAGGACATCTTTGCAGCCCTTGGAACCGCCCTGCCCGAGTTCAGTGAAGCTGAGAAGGCACTTCTCAAAGGTAGCGCGGACTTCTTTGGGCTGAACCACTACGGTACTGGCTGGTTCGCTGCCACCAAAGAACCGGGCTGGGACATGACCTACGGCACTTCAAGCGAGGAAGGCTTCGTGCAAGGCCAGTCGACGTGGCTCTATGGGGCCGGCTGGGGTCTTCGCAAGCTACTGAACTGGGTGAAGAGACGCTACAACAACCCCGAGATCTACGTCACAGAGAGCGGCTGGTCAGTGGCTGCACAGACGGCGGAAGAGGCTGCCAATGACACACAGCGAGTCATGTACTTTGCGAACTATACATCCGAGGTTCTATCTGCCATCCTTGAAGACGGCGTCGACGTTCGAGGCTACTTTGCCTGGTCCTTGCTGGATAACTTCGAATGGGAGATGGGGTATCCGATTCGTTTTGGCACCACCTTCGTCGACTACGACCTGGGGCTGGATCCCAACGCGCCTTTGCCGAACTCGCAAGTTCCGACTCCGGGCTTCCAGCTGCGGCGCCGCAAGGACTCCAGCTGCTTCTTGGAGCAGGCAAACAGGAATAGGTCCAGAACATTCCAGAACCTCTCGGAATCTCCAAGTAGGAAAATACCTCGAATCCATTCTCACAGTTCGGGGCTGAAACTGCTGAAGTTTTGGGAAAAAAGTATCAGAAAAGCGGCCACAGTGCCACAGGTGTGGCGCAGCAACGTGATGACGGCCCCGAGCGGGGCTTCCTGCGTGAAGCCTTTGGTCTTCCAGGGCCGCTACCGAGACACGACACAGCCCGGCTGCAAGCGCGTGCTCGACGTCTACAAGCCGCCCACTTCTGGCAGCATCTCTGGGACTCGGCCAGGTGGGGACGTGCAAGGAGTTGTAAGGATGTGTAAACATGTAGGCAGCAGTTCAGAAGCTGCAGCAGTGTTCGAAGCTTCGATCAATTTGTGACTTGGGAAAGGTCCAGGCAGGACGGCGTGCAACAATGTCACCGACATCCCATATGGCCCAGCCATGGTGACAATAAGTGGCAGCACTGCACCTTGGCCAAATTCCGATGCCTCTGAAAGGCCCCGAGAGCGGTGTCATGTGCAGCTCAGGTGGTTTGCACGGACTGCCGGACACAATCGTCACAGGCAAAGAGACCCAAAATGTTGAGCACATGCAAGCTTGGAACCACTCCTTCTCTTGTTGTCCATCCCTCCAAGGGCTTTTGGTCTGCTGGCAGTCTCGGAATCGAATGGGACGATGGTGCCCTCTGGGTCAAGGCCTGACGTGGACAGTTCGAAGGAGCATTGCATGCTTGGCGCAAGTGCAGGATCTCTGACCGGGGCATCCTGCAAGCAAGCCTGGGCAAAAGGCATGTGGAAGCATGCTCTCAATCTCTTGCATTTTGTCCTCGCATCACGTAGCTCCTGCGCTCTCATCTTCTTGATCACACTTGTGATTCTGCGCTGCCGAACCAGCTTGACTAATTCAACAATTGCAACAAGCACGTGGCTGCATGGTGCCGAGCATGCTATGCACAAATCATCATGCCGGCATAGACCCCAAACAGTGCAAGACCATGACGACGGCACATCGCATACCCCACTCAAAGTGTCAGTGCAGTTCTGCACTGCAGAGGGATCATACGTGCGGGATTCTGGAGAGCGATGTACTGTGCGCGCACATTCTGCACGTCACGAGGATATGCGGACTTAGAGTAACATGGATCACGATATTGAAGCCCAATACGATGCTTCGCAAGGAGCGTGCTGCCCGGAGCACGAACCAATGCCCAAGAGCGGCCGCAGTTCAAATCTTCACCGCGAGCATTTGCACGGGACGGAGGCGGGAGCAGGAGCCCGAAAGGCACGTCCCTGCCACATCTTCCCAATATGGGGCGATTCAAGCCTTCAAAAGTACAACGGGCTCAAGTGCGAGCGCGATTTGGACACGGAGCGCAGGGGACCTAGGTGAGAGTGCCATTTGCGACGTCGGGCAAGAACCTAGTTCTTACTGTATGTACTCCGCAAGCCCCAAGGCAAGAATAGGCTCCCTCCCCCAACGTCGAGACCCCGTGTGTTGCCGCATTTTTTGGGAGTGTATGTGTAGTTCAATACAAGTAGAGATCACACAAGTCATAATGTACTACGTGCAGCCTGAGGCCAACATGGTTTTCTAGTCGTTGCATGCACAGAGAAATTCGGTGCAACATGACACCATGTGGCCATGGCTGACTGGTCTCTGAGCCCCACTGTCAAGCAGGCGGGTCCGATTTGCTTGCATTGGAAGCTGTTTGCACTCCACGTTGAGGAGCTCTGCCAGCTGCGCGCTGGGCTCACCGACAGCAAGGACCCTGCAGACTACCTAAGCCTAATTTGATGTCTGCGGTGCACAGTGCACATGTGTCGGAGGCACGGCACCTGGACACGGCCCTACTGCTGGAGCGGCTATCAGGCCCCAGCTCCACCGATGTGAGACACTTGGCCAATCTGGGCCAAGATCAATGAGGTCAAAATGCTGCGCTGCGCCTGCAGCTCCGAGAAGGCAAAGAAGGTAGAGAGGCTCGGCACCCTGTCCACCATGCCGGCTTCGACACATTCTACGCTCTGCTACACGTTGCTGCACTCGTAGTCTGGCATCGTCTGGTCGCAGGCCGTGAAAGGAGACTCAACGTGCTCCTCCCGGCTTCATTGCCAGCCACACTTGGAAGCGAAGAAACAACCCAAGAAGTTGTAACAGGTTGTACAGATTTGTACACTGAGGTGTAATGACATATTACTCAGAACCTCCACTGCTTTGGCTCTGCTTCCGTTCCCAGGCGCACGTCCCGGTCTTGTCCGATTTCCAAAGCGGACAAAGAGAACCGGCGTGACCTGTCCTTGCCATCCGAGAAGCTCCACTCATCGAAGAGGAATTGTGAGCCCCCGTGCTGACCTTACGCCAAGTCGTCTGTATTTGCTGATATTGACCTATACCGCCTATACCCCAACCTCGTGTGGAGCTTTCCCACATGTTCCCACTCTTTCACCTGGAGGCACTCGCAGACGCCAGGACGTGTAGCGGCGGGGGAGGCTGAACTTCTGAGGCCGATTGTCGGAGAGGTGAGAGATTTCTTGTGTTGACGACAAGCCCTAAAAGGCGTCCTGCCGCACTCGAATGTCCGACAGCGCGCCATAATCGGAGAGGCACCGGGTCTGGCAACTGGAGCGTGAGCTTGAGGCAGAGAAGCGAAGGAGTGCTGGAGCCCCGGAAGAAGAAAACGCAGCTTCTCCGAATTTTTGCAGAATTTTGCAGCGATTTTGGACGACGCCCCAGGCCACGCTCCAGCGGAGAGCGGTGCCTCCCTTGGTATTCGGAGCCCTGGAACATGCAGCCATTTTCCCAGCTCAGGACGGGCACTCTGCGCAGCCGAAAGCAAGCGAGGTGCATGGGCAGAGAGAGAGAGAGAGAGGGCGCCCTCTCAACCACCCAGCCTAAAGCCTTGGCTGAGAATGCGCTGTGCTGCTTGATGCTGTTGGATGCTGTTTGCATACTGACGCTCGCACCTTTTTGTCCAACTGAAGTGCAGAGCAGTGCGTGCCACCCAAGTAGCAACATTCATTCCTCAGCACAATATGGGCTGCTTGTCTACAAGGGTTTGGCTTGTCAACACAGTGCTCGGTGCCCTTTCATCATCTGGTGCAGATTACGAGTAGCAGCTAAGTAGCAGCCATGTTGTTGATGGGCGAAGATGCTCGTCCGCATGGGAGCTTCGACTTGTGAGGGCTTCAAAATTCTTGGAGCCAGTGTCAACTGTTGGAGTTCGTGCTTGTGCCGGTTGGGACGTACATGCACCTCGCTGTTCCTCGCTGTTCCGGTACCTTTCTGCACCGGTTTTGTGGCTTCAGAATCTCAGGTGAGGGTTATCGTCGAGCGGATGTCCGGCAAAACCCTGCAGTTCCGGATTCCGGCTGAAGTACTCGTCGAGGATTTGAAGGCGCCTGCAGCAGTGCAAGTTCCTGCAAAGCACTCCAGCTTCCCCGAAACGAATCCTAGACATCCTGCTGCAGACTGTTTTGGAGTATGGGCCCGATGGCGTGCCTTCGGACTTCCAAACGTTGTGCCCTGCCTTGGACCTGCGACATACTTGGTTTTGGTGATGGGTTTGATATTTTGGCAGGAGCATGTCCTTATGGAAGCAGACCCACCACCCCCAAATGGATCTTTCGGGGGATTTTAACCTGACGCACCTTTTCTTGCAAGTGTCTGCGCGTTGCATGGGCCACGCGTGCTTCCTATGTGAGGTGTGGACCTTTGCTTTTCGAGTGCTGAGGCTGTGTGGTGAACAGGAAACCCGCGACGAGGACTTGCACTGGGGGTGCAGTTTGGGGACATGGTTGCAGTCTGCCAGTGCGAGCACAGTGCGAGCACTTCCGACAAAAGGATAGCATTGGCCAGTGGCGGGACGAGTGTGGCGTCGTCAAGTTTACCTTGCTCATCTCCTCGAGTCGTAGCCTAGGCGGCAACTGACTTGAGAGATGCACGACAAGACTTGAGAATCAGGAGTCTCACGTATGCTTGCCTCGTGGACCAAGTTTTCTCTGCTAGGCGCCAACGCGGGGAAAACCAAAAAGCTGGCCACTTTGTGACTCGGCAAGAGGCGGACTGACAATTCCATGCTCGGGGGGCCAAGGCCTGTGAGGCTTCTTCTGCCATGTTTCTGGGAAGCGGAGTTGGCGCGAGATCGGCTGTGACGGGGGGGTGACGGGCGCGAGATGCGGCAACCGTGTTGTACGTAGCGTACCATGGGTCCGACATCGGGGACGTGGGTGGTGTATAGTATCGTCTAGTGGTGTGACGGGCGTGTGACGGGGGGGCGCGGGTGGTTTGAAGGACGACGGGAGGGCTGGGGCGGCGAGATCGAGCGATACAGGCGACGGAGCGATACAGGCGACGGGGCGTGACGGCTCGTGATGAGGGTCAGTCACAGACGGGGTTCGGGGATGTGCGCGAGATCGATGCTGACAAGGCGTGAAGGGGCGTGCTGGGTGGGCTGAGGGGCGCGCATGCAGATTGTGCAAGTAGTTCGGTTTGTTTGTGGGTTTCTGGCCTGACCCTATTGTGTTCTGCACAGATGACACCCGAGGCGAACTCTGACTTGCAGTGAGTGGGAAACCAGAGTCAACTTCATCAAGCATGCGATCCCACATGTTGCAAAATGTTTGGAGGCGCCGGGCGGGGGCGGTGGGGGCTAGGCTTGGGGGTTTCTTACATGCATGTGTTTGTAGCCTAGCTGGCTGGTGCCTGCAAGTTGCCTTCTTGCAAGCTTAAAGCAAGCCCGAAGGATGTGGTGGACGAAGTACGAGAGGGAGCTGTGCAGGTGCTCCCTTGGAGACTCACCATATCTTGCAGAATTTGTTTTAGAAGCACGGTGCTAGAAGATACCAGCTACTAGGAGTTCTTGGCGGTTGCATGCGGGCCGAATCTTGGAAGGCCTTGACGTCCTTGGCCGCGGCGTGTCTTCCCCAAACCCTGGAAGAAGTGAGGCAAGTCGTACCCTTCCTATGCTGGTGACTCTGCACTCTGCACTGCTTTGGAGAGGCAGCGCCTTGCCCACGAAGACTGGAGCGTCCGCCGGCACGCGGTGAAGGCAAGGCAGCGGAGGTCTTGCGCCTTTGTGGTCTTCTGCTCTCTTGAAGGAGTATTGTTGCACCAGGTTTGTAAGCTGTTTCGCATACAGCCATTCTGGTGTCTAGGTTCTCGTCAGGGCAGTAGAGTTTTGAGTTTATGAGTCGGTCAAGAAGCCATGAAAAACCAGGATGTGCCGTAGGGCAAGGTCTGGCGACTACATTCCAACCATTTTCTGACCCGTCCTTCATGAAATTCCAAAGCAGTATCCGCAGGCACTTCAACAGATAGCACCTCCGGATGATGCGGAAAGCATCGCTACACGCCTGCGAAGAACTGCTTCAGATCAGTTGCTCTTGTACCAGTGCTGTGGCAAGAAGCTTGCACGCGAGCACTGGTCTAGCAGTCTTGCATGAACCGAGGCTGCCTTGAAGGCGCTGATAGAGGACCTGCTGATCGCGCACACTGCCAGCCGATAAAATGTCTGCGTGTGCTGCTGTAGAGAAGGCTCTTTCTTTAATTGCTATTAAATGTATGGTTTGCTCTAGCAGGACCCGAACATTCGCGTACGTGTCGCAGTTGTTCTTGCGCTGATGAGTTTGCTGAAGACAGCGCCTACCATCTGCCCCTGAGCTGGCATGT
Source organism: Symbiodinium natans (assembly GCA_905221605.1). Lineage (NCBI taxonomy): Eukaryota > Dinophyceae > Suessiales > Symbiodiniaceae > Symbiodinium > Symbiodinium natans. The sequence continues at coordinate 51,532 of CAJNDS010000407.1, read as the reverse complement.
CAGTACAGCAAGCAACGGGTGGCAGCATGGGCCTCTTGAGCCCCTTGAGCCTTTTGAGACTCTTGAGCCTCTTGAGCCTCTTGCACAGCCCGAGGTGATGACGAGACCCTCCGAGAGTTGAGAGCAACCCTCCAGGCCAAGATAGTGTACAGAGAACACCCGAACAAGCATGTTTGATCATCTGCAGCACATGTGATTGCACAAGCGGTGCCTTACGTTGGCGAGTTCTCTTCAACGGCTCTGAAGGACTCAAGCCTGCTGCCAAAGAACGTTGCAGACATTGCAAAAGCAGCCTGCCAGGCTGGGCCAGGCTCTCTCAAGAGCCTTCGAGGAAATACAGACGCGTGCACGAGTGTACTGTGCTTCTGCAATGCAGGCACGCCCTACGTGACATTACGTGACCGAGAAGAGGCACCCCGGCCTTTGAAATTTGATGGTGTGCCCCATTGTACCCCAGTTAAACGTTTTCGCAGGCTCAGCAGAAGTTTTACCTCAACGTGAGTCTTTTCGCTTCGCCTTCCACTTGCACAGTGCTTTCGGATAGCAGCATGGAAATGCATGGAGCTATACGCCATTTGATGCGTGGCTCTAACACAGCTTGGTGGCAGCCGATGACCGATGATGAAAACGATACTGAATATGTTAGCAGTCCTAGCAATGTGGGGTCCCGAGGCTTCGAGGCTTCTAGTAGGGTCAGAAACTCTTGGCAGCCACCTTGCTGCCTCACAAGGTCCGGGCTTTGAAGACCGGTTGTGGGAGTAAGATCTTGCAATGAGATTTTGGCTCGGATTCGGCAGGTGGCGTCAAGCTGAACAGCATGACGTAGCTGTGACTGTCGAGCATTTTTGGGGGCATCTCTGCAAAGGCAGACGAATGCCAATAGTCAATAGTCCCTGGCCCGGTCGACATGTATGGGTCGGGAGTGTCAGCCTTGCAGTGATGATAGCAGCCGTGGCGCAATGATCGTAATGATCACGAAGGAAAGATGCCACACGCTTGTTCTGCTTAGAGAGGAGATGAGAGGAGCAGCTTCTCGCGGATTCGCGTGCCGAGTCTCGTCAGGCTGACCCGGCAAAGTTCAAAAACGATCTCCTGAACTGGTCGGGAGCTCAGCCAAAGACCGAGGAGAGCAGGAGACACTTTGGGAACGGCTGTGAAATGATTATGGCATCTGTGTGAAGCACGAAAGGACGAAGCAGGTGCGCCTGGAGCATGCTGCCGAGCAGGCTGGAAGCACACCAGAACATCGCAGAACATCGCCATGTAACATCGCAGATCATCGCAGAACATCGCAGAACATCCCTCATGCTCGAATTGGGAGGCCACTGCGGTTGCAGAGGCTTCCTCCCACATCCTGTCGCAGGCGCCGAATTGAATGTGCCCCTTTGGGGCGCTGCTTGGTTTTTGCTACAGACCTTCTTGAGTGAGGCCCGCATGGATATTGATGAACACGCCGTGCACGACTCAGCGTGGCAAAGCAGGATGCAGCCGAAGAGTGCGCCGACTCCCACTGCACTTGACTGCGTACTATTCAAGCTTTGCCGTGAGGCACATGGCGAAATGACCGATAAGCTTCGACTGGAGCTGCATCAAGAAGTTGAGGCGCGAAGCACCGTCCGCACCAGCAATATTGTGCAGAGTCCGCAGCTTTGTGCACATTTTTTCGTCTCCAGTCTTGCCATATTTGGGAACTGATTGTGAATCTGGGAATGCGGGGGTTGCTTGTACTTGCTTTAGCTGCTTCCCATGACAACGCCCGTTGCGCCAGTACTCCGTATGCCACGGTTCGTCAGATTCTGTGCATTACACCTCTCTGAACTGGCTGAAGATGGCTGAAGCCAACGAGCTTTCGGATCCGTTGGTCGCCTCGTCAGGCAGTCCACCTGCTACATAAAGAGGAGATCCGGCTTGCAAGAGCTGAGTTTCGGCCTGAGGGGGCCGGTTGCTTGTGACCTTCTCGACATGTCGTGACGCATCTGGCATGTCTCCTACAACTTGCCTGCAATGGAATGGCAGGTTCTCTGTACAGCGTGATGCACATGCCCTGAAGGAGGCGTGGGGAAGTCGCAAGCGATGGAGACTTTGTGTTTTTGACGAGCGCAAGTTGCGGCGGCGCGAGCGCCAGTATGCGCAGGAGCTGAGCGCTGCTGAGGCACCAAGCCCGTCTCTTTTGTGCAATGTCAGATTCAGATTCAGATTCAGATTCTGGAGTACTGAAGATTCAAGAATCTTAGAATGGAAGGCCAGCCAGCACTCCTGCGAAGAGGGCACGAGCCCCGGGTGGCTCACAGATCCTAAGTTGCTGAACATCGAAATCCTTCGGAGGCTGGCAGAAGGCTCGGTTGGAGGAGGAGGAACTTGAGGCACCCCTGGGGGGAAGTTTTTGCCGATCACTTCTCCACTTCTCCCAAATTCTCCATTCCTTCGCTGACAGGCCTTCTCCACTCTGCTCCGCCTGTGGCCCAAAGCTTTTATGCTTTCTAACGGATGTTCACTCAGTGATCAGCGAGTGCATCTTGCAAACTCCATCAGGATCGGAGGTGATCCAATCGGAACAAGCACTCCACGTTGCACGCAAGGAGGGGCAAGTGAGGTCAGGCACACGGGCACCCGAGATGCGGAGATGTGAGTATTCACAGTCTTCCACGTCTTTCCATGGTCTCGCCAGTCCAGGTTCAAGCAGGTGAATGACCTTCGCCAGAGAGAGGCCGTGCCCAAACTTGTAAGAACAAAGCGCGCCAATCGCATGCCAGAAGTCTAATGAAGGCGTCAGGGAACGGATTGAGCGAAGACACGCAACCCTCATTCACACACTTCACCTCTAAAGCGAATGAGCTCTCGATTACGCATGTCTACATGGCTGGTTTAATCAAGGTGAAGGATAAATCAAGACAGATCATTTGTTTTTATTCCCTCGTGTGCTGCGTTCCCGGTAAGGCAGAGGAGCAGAATGCTTGCAGCTCTTTGACCGCGGACCGAGATCACTGGCGCGCTGGGAGCCCTGGGAAGCTTGAAAGTTTATGTCCAATGTCCAGTCTTCGGACCAATGGCTCCAAAACAGGATCCTCTGGCATTGTTTGAGAGATGCCCAAGGCGCGCTCTGAAAGCATGGCTCCAGAGATGGTGGAGGTCCGACAGCCTTTGCTGCCTTTGTCATGAGTGTTGAGCCGCAGCGCAGCCAGGAAGTGAGCCAGGCCGACATCTTGCCTAGGGACTTTGGCTGCTAAGACGCTTCCAGCGATGACGATGTTGTGACGGATGACACGGGCGGAGGCATGCGCCGAGTTGCGGTCGGAGCTGGGAGCTGCGGAGGCTGAGGCAAGCTAGCAGTTTTTTTAAATCAAAACTTGGACAAGAAGCCTTAGTAGCCTTGCTGCTATGGTTTTCATCGTGGCCGGCCACTTGTCATGCCCACGCCATGGGTGATCTCCGTGCGCATGAAGTCATGAAGCTCTGCAGCTGCGCTGCTCCAGGTTGCACCGCTCAGAGCCAAATTGCAAGAGGCCATCAGAGTTTGGGTGTATTGTGCTCAGGGCACTACATCTGTGCATTGACCGTTTGTGCTTGGCATGAAGGCCTTCACATGCCCCTAAGCACGATCATCAAGCCAACTCCTGAACCCCAGCTTCGAGTCGTTGCCTTCCGGGGCTGTGAACATCCGCGGTCAATGTGTGGTGATGATGGCAGGTGTCAGAGGAGAATTCATCGTTATTGCAGGAAGGCCGAGGACCTTTTTTTGCCGTCAGTGCTTGCTACCAAGATGCCTTCTTGAGGGCGTGGTCTCAGAGAGCAGCTGGTGGAGTCCCTCCGAGAGGCCCCGAGCCGGGGCAGACCTCTCCTTTTTGCCGCTCCATTGGACCTTTTTCCTGAGCATGGAAGGCCTCACGCAATGGGGACCGACTCCTCGCGTCATGGGAGAGGCCCCTGGGTCCTGATGAGGTCCTCTTCCAGCTGCAGCATGGTGCAGTCGAGAATCCGAGGTGTAGAGCCGCTGACGAGGAGGTGTCCTACTTGAAGAAGGAGCTGGCCCAAGCTCGCGAGGCTGCCTGTGGGAGGGAATGCTGGGGGGTACATGTCACATGAGGATTTTTTCGCACCCTCTCTGTGTGCACCTTCTGTGAGAGGAGGTCGCCGAGGTTGCAGAGGCGCTTGTGGAGGAGCAGTCCCAGGCCTTCCTTCGAAGAGCCTTTTCATTTGCTTACCCTTTCGGTGTGAGACACTGTCCTGCATGGGGCCACTCGGTGAGGCGTCGGATCTGCGCTGCCGTATGCGCGAGCCTGCCCCTCATATGAGAGCTGTGGGACAGTCCGGGGCGACCTCGTCTGAATCCGGCTTTCTGTTGTGCGAGTGGGATTGTTCGGATTCCGGTAGCGTTTCTGAGCTCCGAAAGGTCGGGTCTCATGCCATCGCTTGCCGCGGGCCGCGCGCTCAGACCTGGCACCTCCCGGCGCTGCAGCGTGCCTCCGATGTCTCCCTGGGCAGGAACGCCGGAGCTGTTCCTCAAAAGGAGGAGCCCGACCACACATCGTGAGGCTGATGCTGCAGCCACAACCGGTCTGTTTGCTACGTAAAGAGCTTCTTGGCACTCCAGGCCATGCCGCAGCCGTCTCCGACACCATCGATCTGGAGTCCTGCGCACGATCTGTGGCCTAAGGCTTGGGCACGTAGTGTGCCGCAGTTCCCCCATGCTGGCTATATGTTGCCCTCTAAACTTCCCTTTTTGCCACAATTCAGTTCATGCCATGCCCGGTCTCAGTGCAGCCAGGAGCCCCCGATAGCCGCTCGTTCGAGTCTTGAGCCTTTCGACAGAGGTGCCCTCCAGCCCTGCGAGCAGCTGGCAGCCTCCTTGCTCGCCGGAGTTCCTGTCACCCAAGCCCGAGCGCCACAAAAAGCTCCTGAGCGAAGTGCTTTTGGCCTGTGTGGGTGCGCTCTGCCGCGCTGACAGAGTGGGTTTGCTATCTTGTGTGCGCTCTTTGCCTCACAAGCCGTCAAAGAAGAAATGCCCGTGGCAAGCTGAACCATATCAAAAATAGAGTTCATCTTATCCCGTGCTCCCGAATCCGGAAACATGACCAATGAGCAGCTGCACTGTAATGTGCGTAATGCATATGCTCTGATGTCTCTTTTCTGTGCATCATCGTTTCTTTACTTCTTGCAATGCCATGGCACACGGCTCTGTAAACGTCAAGGCCGCTTGTCTAGAATCCACTCTCTCAGAGAGAACCGATGTGGTTTGTGGTCCAAGGACCATTCGGTTCCCTCTCATATGCAGAGCAAGTCCTAGATGTTTGCAAAGACTCGTTTCATATGGTTTAAGATTTGAGAGCGAGGCTTGGTTTGAGGCCTGAGCTGAAGATGGTCGTGATGGCCATGGGATCGTGTTCGGTTTCTTTCAGATTTTGTAGTTTCATGTGGTCTCCTGTTGGTTTGCCGTGGTTCATGCCGTGCATGGCGCTGAGTTTGTTTCGTGATCGGTTTCGGTACGTTCCGCAAGTCTCTTGGCTGTTCAGCCTAAGCTAAGGCGGCTAACGATGGCTAGAGCCTGCTGCACCTCTTCAGATTGAATCCCAGCAGCACTGCACCGAGGTTGCTCTTGTTGCGGGTACTGCTGCAGCCTTGGGGTCAGCTTCTCATCATGGGCCGCAGATCGAAGTCTGGCCCACAACAGCTGCTTCCATTTCTGTCCACAGGTTTGTTGCTGGCTTGCATTTAGCTTGGACCCGCCTGTCACCGCGTGCAGTGGACTAAGCATCACGGGAACAATTGCTTGATTTAGCTGGTGTGCATGTGCCAGCGTCTTTGTGAGTTGTTCAGTCCTTATCGCTGAGGTGAGACGCAAGATACGCCGCGAAAAAAACCACAATGGCCAGGGGGGTAACGGGGATGCCAGGAGCGGCTTGGGTCCGCTATGAGTTCGCTTACTCCTGTCACAGATGCACCTTTGTAGTCGACGCTTTCAGTCGCCAGGACGACACCAATAGGAGTTGTTTGCGAGTGTGGTGCCATCATTCAGGGCAAGTGCACCCCCGAGGACACCGCCTGAATGTGCATGAGACTGTGTGGGCCTAGCATGCCACATGGACCTGCATGGAAGCCTGGCAGGAGATTGCCAGACACAAAGCTTCCAACCGCCACAAGCGCAACATGCTGCGGCATAGCAGCAGGGAGGCGCCCCCCATGAGACTGTGCAGCTGATCAGGATCAGATCACATATGTCATCATATGTCATCATATGCTTCACAGCCGGCTGCTCTCCAGAAGCTTGTGCCTTCCCCGGAGTATTGCGGCTTTCTCGGTGGCCACACGGACCACATGCTGGAGAGTAGGGGGCTCACGCGGCCAGCCATGGCAGCGGCTGGAGCTTGAACAATGGGCAAGGCAGCCCACCTAAGCCCGCCGATTCTTCAATTTTGACCAGCAAGCCGTGTTTGGAAGGGAGACCCCCGTCCACAACTTGCGGGGTGCAGGTCACCGGCTTTCGCAGCGCCTTCTTTATTGACACCGCTTCGAGGCAATAAGCTTTGCGAGGTTTTTGCTGTGAGCAGTTGAAGTCGCTCCGGCCTCTGGGAAAGCGACTTGCGGAACTTGCGGGGAAGGCTGCTTTCTCAAGGTGGACGGCTCGGAGCTTGGCATTGCCGCACCATCAACTAATTCAACTATCCAGCAACATTCGGTACGCGGCTACTGCCGCCAGAGAGCTTGGCAAAACAGCTGGTTGTCTTCTGAGAACAAAGCTAAGGTCCCGAACCCTAGCGTGGTGGACGAAGGCCCGCTGCCGCAATGTGCCAGAACGTGTGCCTCGGTCTTCGAACCTGTGCTTCTCCTACCCAGGCCCTGCTTCTTTGTGCCAACATCCCGCTAGCCGCCGCATTGTGCAACGTCTGGCGCTGCGTCCGCTGCGGTTCTGTGGTCCTCTGCACGGCGATCTTCGTAGCGCGCGTCATGCTGCAGATGAGCTGGTTTTGGTCCCGGGGAATTCCCTGGAAGGAGGTGGTCTTTGAGGTGTGCAGTTGCCACGAAAGATTTTGAATGTCCCTTAATTCAGTTTGGTCACGGCCGAATGTTATTGCCCCCGTAGTCATTTGCCAGTGTGTTTCCAGGTAAGCCAGGAGTTTCTACAAATATACTTTCGGACTCTATCCAGCTTCTACCGTGGTTCTACAAGTCTGCCATTGATTCTACCATCTTCTACCCATGCCCTCCTTTCAGGCTGGGTGCGTGATCCCGATCTCCATTGCTTCCATGGCAAGGGGTGCATCCACTGCCCAGATGGACTCAGTGGGGCTTTTGGGCCTCTCGGTCTTCCTTCTCGGGACGTGGCTGAACGTGTATCCCGAGTGGCAGCGCCACATCTGGAAGCAGCAGGCCTGCAATCAAGGCCGGCTCTACGTGGAGGGGCTGTTTTCGGTAGCGCGCCACATCAACTACACTGGGGAGATCGTGTCTTTCGTTGGCTTCTCGCTGGTAACGGGAGCGCTTTGGACGATGTGGGTGCCGCTCGTGATGGCACTCGGCATGTGCACATTGAGCATCCGGGAGATTGAGTTTTATCTCTGCCAGAAGTACAAGGAGGATTGGTCCAAGTATGTCAAGAGCGTCCCATGGCTGATGATCCCTGGCATCTTCTAGGCCGCCACATGTTGGATCCTGGGAAAGCCAAGTCTCGGATTGAGGGTCCGAGGCCGCGGACCGTCATTCTTCGACATTGTGCACATCTCCGCACACCACAAGTGGCTTCTGGTTTCCTTCGCCAATCTTCGCCCCAGTCCAGTGAACTTCAAGCTTTCTCACGTTCCGGCCCTTGCTGGTCGTCGGAGCTGTGTTCTGCTGCCCGAAAATGCCCGGACAAGCTGGACGGGAAGGACGTGGAGGTCGTGCTTGCCCTCATCTGTAGAGCTCCCATACATCGGCTGTCGCAATTTGCGGAGGAAAGAGCGACAGTGCAGTTGATATTCATTGTTGTTTGTTGACGATTGCTATGAATGCTGCTGCTGAAGATGACGACGACTACAGAGTTGTTATTCATTATATTTCAGTTGTTGTTCTGGTGATTCTTGATTTGATGATGGCCATACTCTGCTGAGCTAGAGCACCTTTGCCGGAGGTTGTGGCGTGTGAGGAGGTGTCCGAGTACCGTGCGGCTGTTCTGTGGCTGCGGGCATTTTATGTTCAATGTTTCCGCATGTTCCCGCAGTCCTCTGGGAGATCCCATATGCCAGGTCGCTGGTGAGCTCAGATGATGTGGTCTTGGAGGCCTCACCTCGACGCGTTCCGCAAGAGGCACTCCGTTTTTGTTTTTGTTTTTGCCTTTTTGGCTCAGGTGGGTTCGCATGTGGGCGGCACAACCAAGGCCTTGCAGCCTCGGATGTTCTTATTGCCAGGGTTATCACAGGTTATCACCATCATTATTGTTATTGCTGTGAATATTTGTCAATGAGAATTGTTATTCTTGTTGTCGTTGCTGTTGCTGGACAGTGTTCAGCGCTGTGCCTCCATGCCTCCATGATCTTCAATGGTAGCAGACCATGCTGTGTCTTTTCCCATTATTACTGCTGGCACGCGCACGAACACCACACGTTCGACACACTTAGCAACACAGCACGACGTGCCTCAGGCAGACGCGCCCGATACCAATCTCTCAAGCGCAGAAGAGTGCAAGCAAATGATGTGAGAAAGCGATGAAGCTGCTTGAGCTGGAGCTGACTGATCATAGAAACTCACGAACAAGCCCAACAGGCAAACATTGGAGAGCCTAAGCTTCTTCCACGGCACTACACACAAGGTGATAACTGGTGAACTCAGTCCCGACAATATCTTCTCCAACATGAAGCCGAACACGTAGTGGGGACTCGCGGAGCTAGAACACAGGATAACTGTCTCAGTCACAACACTAGAGGCCTTCGCGATGCAGAAGGCAAGTACATTGGAACGTGCGTTCCAACTGTCATCTTCACTCCGAGCCAAATCACAGGCAGTCGAGCGAGCAACAATCAGATGGTGCACCGGTACAAGGGAAACCATCCACAGTCGAAGTCAGTGTTGGCAACCAATCACCGACCGGGAAGCACTCAAGAAACTCGCTCTTGTGTAGTGCATTTCCACGGCAGGGGACACTTGCGGGGCAGTAGCTGTAGTGTGGGGGTTGATGGTCACGACGAACTTCACTTTCGGCCATTGGCAATCTGAACCTAAAGCCAAAGCAACATGGAAACTCGATAATTCAGGGCCTAGGCAATTGAAACAATCATTGCAAGTGCTATTCCTTTCGTCAGGGTATTCTTTCTTTCCCTGATGTTCCGATTCGTGATTTGCATTCTTTGATGCAGGTGATCGCCTCTGTGGCTGGTCGGGTAGTTGGTGTGGACCAGCAGCCAGAACTCGTGGCGCAGGCACGAAGCCTCGTAAGGGCAGATGAAACATCTTTCGGACGTTGACGTAAGAACCCCTGTCCTTCAAATGTCTTCAACCGGCACAGTTCAGCCCAGCAATGTGCAGCCTATGACGATATGTCGGCTTTTGGGGCCAGAGAGACTGAGAACATCAGGCCCGCCAGAACTATCCGGACATCCGGTTCGAGGACCTTGCCATGCATTGGCACGCGGGCGGGTTGAGCTCCCAGTGCTAGGAATGTTGAGGATGACGATTTCGTTATTTTGTTGGTGCAGTGGCTGTGTCGGTAGTTTCATAGCACCGGGTGCTTCCCAAGCCTCGACTGGGCAAGTCCGTCTTTTTTCCCAACTTGCCAGAACTTCGATGCTTTCGACTCCACTAAACTGGTGGTGTGGAGCTTGGCACGTCACATCCTCCGGAAGCCCATTCTCTAGTGCAACAATTGTATAATGATATACCGAACAATATATAGCAAAATATGGCGCTGGTGTGACATGTGTGACTTCTTTTCGCTCTGCGGCTCTGCAGGCTTTGGCCAGGTCCCTTGATCCAGAACGCATCACCAAGGCCTTGTTTGGGAATTGGGCTTGGGTGGCTACACCACGCAAAAAGCACATGGTTGGCTCTGGTACCATTTTAAGGGGCAAAAAGCTTTGGCAGCAAACGCCCGCAGTTGCTTGGGTTTTGGATATTCAGGCCTCAGGCTTTGAAAATGCTTGCAGGCATGAGTAGTTGCAAAAGGAGCCAGAGGCAATCTATATCTTGGGAGCCACAGGTCTGCATCGACATCAGCGGAAGCCGCGATTTGGCTACTGTGCCATCCTGAGTGCTTTAAGAGCACGGGGACTTGGGGCAGAGGCCTTCTAGGATCAAAGCAAGAAAAGGCGATTCTGACCTGTGTCTGTCACACTGCACGGTCGCCCTGAACATGTTCGCTGCAGCAGTCTTGATTCTTGATAAGGGTGATGAGAAGGGCCATGGCGTTCGTGCATAGTGGCGTACATGATGTATTCGCGAAGTTGGCGGTCATATGATATGACGTGCGCATTTCAAGCCCACGAAGTGGCTGCCGTGTAGGGCTGGTCATGGTGGTGAGGGTAGCCGACGAGCGATCGCAGGGAACGGAATGCAAAGGGTTGACTTGCCAGTCTGAGAATTGGCGAGTAGAGCCTCAGAAGCAAAAAAGGGTGTGGCTTCAGTGCAGCTGAAACACAACAGAAAAACAGCCTTTATCCTGGTGCGCACAAAAGATCTGGTCACTTAGGAGGTGGAGCTTTCGGAGCCTGCGCCGAGGTATTCAGATTGATGGACTTGGTTGACAAGACCATCAGTCCGGACACGATGCTTGTGAAGTCACAGGTGCACCACTGCGGGTGCTGCAAGTTGGTATCAGTTATTTATTTGTATAAGGACAATGACGGCATAATGTGGAATAATGTGGTTGTACTTTGTAGTGATGCATCCTGCCGGAAGAGACTACAGAGACTACTGCAGTACTACTGCAGTACTACTGCAGGCGTTGAAGAAGATGCTGCTGCGAGCACGCCTATGGATTGAGCATCCTCTGAATGCCAAAGTGCTTTGATGATGGCTTGTCTATGTTTTTGCTGGGCTGTTCCGTAAGTTGCCGCTGGTCGTAAATCGTAAAGTCGTAGAATACAACCACCGTGCAGACTCAACTCGTGGCAGCAGCCATCCTGGACAGCTTGTATCACTGGCACTGTTAAGAGTATACTGGCTGTCCTCCACTCACCTTGGCCGGAACTGGCAGCTAAGCGCCGGGGAACAAAAGGGCCTTGCCGAAGACGCTGCTGTTTGCGTTTGTCCGAAGAGATGAGAGAGGTGAAAGGGGAAGGAGAGAAAGATTCGCACGCTCAATCGGAGGACGCATCGAAGAGCGCTGATCAAGCCCATGGGTTGCAATGGTTGACGTCCTGCACAGCATGCATTCAAGATACCTGGACTCCCTAGATGACATTCATGAGACCCGCCTTCTTGACGAACCTGCAAGCAGAAAGAGTAAGAACAGACCCTGCAAACATCATGGTCATGGAGATGTTCCGCCCGCCGTGATTCAGGAAGGCGCCCATGTGCGGGGACATGAGGATTAATGGCTGTTCTTTGTGCTTTCATATGACGGCCCTTTGCTGCCGAGTTTCGAGGCCGCATGGGTGGCAAGTGCTGCACTGACCGGAAGCCGCGGCCGGAGGGATGGAGCGAGAAGCCGCCACTGGCCCAGGGCTTGCCAACAAGTCTAAAAACACTCAAATCCCGAGGCTGGTAAACCCTACAGAATTCTAATGAAGCCCTAAACCCTAGGGACCCTAACATGCTCCTCATCCAAGGCTTCCAAACAAGATGGGAGCAAGCCGGGGGCCTACTGGGATACAAACCTTCGTCTTCCAAATGGGTGTTGCACAACATGGGGGCTACCCCCTATAACCCAAAATGCCAGAATCCTTACCTCATTCTCGGAAGCCCAAAAAGGGTACCCCCCCCATTTTCGAAAACCCCCTAAGAGGCAAAGTGTTGTTCTGGGCATTTGGGGCTCATCTATGCAAGGCCTCCGGCAAGCCTGGGCTGAAGGCAGTCTGAGCTTCTCTTGGCCAGTGGAAGATCTTGAGATGACACATGTGACTTTATTGGAGGCCTTAGAGTCTTTGGGCCACATGGCAAAGAAGGTTTCTTCAACCCCTGCGTCCAGGCATAAGTGGTCAGGCGCTCTTCGTCGTCTACCTCGACAACGAGGCAGGTTGAATCAGGGATTGCAGGTGGCCTTGTGCCTGTCACTTTTGGTAGGAGAAGTCAATTGGCCTCGAGTTTGAGACGGATTCGCTCGAGGTCAAGGCTGGCCGTGTGCAGGAGGATGCGAGATGGTTCGAGATGGTCTGAGAGCGTGTTCTTGATTTCTTGTTTATGGACTTGTGGAGGCTGTTACTCCAGGTGGGCTTCTTGACAGGCCGGGTGGAAGGCTACTGACATAGGTGCAATAATCTCTCCAAGCTTCTCCAGGTACTGCCAGCAGGAGAACGAATTCGTTTGCCCAGGCCGCAGTCAAATCATTTCGCGCTGTAGGAGTCCGTAGGAGCTGCGTACCCGAACCGAAAGGTGACAGGATTTACTCCGTGAACGATTTCACGGACGCCTGTCGGCCTTACGACAACACGCGCACCTGCAGTCATCCCGAGAGGGACAAATGGAGAACTTGAGTCCGAGGACAAAACCGACATCATTCGCCAGTTGAAAGAGCCTCTTGACAGCACACCTTGTCCTACTTCCTATGCTTCGAAGAGCTATCTTGCCAAGGCAGCCTCAGCTTGAGATTATGTTCTCAAAGCTGATCGTGGATACCTGGCAGCACACCTCCCTGCATGTGGGCGCTCACCATCATCCCAGCATGACGTGACCACAGCCATCTTGAAACAGCCGAGGACGTGAAGATCATCAAGAGACCCGGGAAGAAGCTGGGTGCAGCAACAGACCCAAAGACCTTCGAAGCTTGGCAACAAGATCTTTCTTCCTTGTCTGCGCAGAGACCTTCGTGCCTGGAAGAGTAAGCTTGTAGCCAGCCTGAAAGTTCTCAGACCATCCTCAAGATTGCCGATGAGAGTCTCATCGATGACTGGAACAAGCAAAATCCGAAGGATGGGGGAACAGTGCTGCGCAACGTATAGAAAAGGAGTGGCGGCTGAGGGAAGTGGCACGTGCAGGAGAGAATCTGCATTGGGGACACAGTGATTGCTGTCAACGGCGTTGTTGACAAAGACAAGGCAGGCCTCCACGATGTCAAAAAAGTCCCTCTACTAGCATTGTTGTTTAGGGTGCCAGCTTTACTTTGTAGCAAGATTTTTTGTGACGCCGTAGCTGTTCACAGCTTTTGCGATGCCTGAGTTGGTCACAGGCTGTTCAGGAGATCGGCTCCAAAGAGGAGCTCCTGCTGTCGGGCACTTGCATATGAGATCATGCTAGGGGGGGCACTTGGGGCTCCTTTGACATATCGTTCAGTTCTCTCAATCACCCTGGGCCCTTGGTCACCTTAGTACCCCCGCCAGCTTCCATACCAAGGCGCGTTATGCGAGGTCCACGACGGGATGGCCAGGACCGAAGTACAGAAAGAGCAGCGAGGGCCCAACACGGAGCAGAAACCATCTGGGTTCGACTAAAGGGCAATGAGACTTAATGAGATGGTTCGGCTCAGCCATGGCCTTCCCCATTGCAGGACCCGATGGGCAGCATGGGCAAGCTCCCGGCTCCGAAGGAACCCCCCCCCTCCATCTCTCCCCTGTAGGGTGGTGTTGCGCCTCCCTCCTAAGGATCCTGACGGCAAGAAAGGGAAGCCACCCCCTCCCGAGAAGTGGCGGCCCGAGCTTCGGAAGGCATTTCTCGTTGAGTTTGGAAAGCTTTGCCACTAAGGCCCACAATGAAGATGTAGAGTCCAAGGATGTCCAAGCCACAGGCACTGCCGCGCCCCAGAGCTTTGTTTCCTTCTGTTCATTTGGCCAGTCTTTAAAACCTTGCCGAGATCAGTGTTTCGCATCCATGTGCATCTACTGTTTAGTGGCGATTGATCGAGAGAGGCTGGCAGATCCTATGACCTATGACCTGTGCCTTGAAGTTTCACCCAGACAGCCAGAGCTTGTTGAGCTCTGCAAAAAGAAGATGCTGGAAGAGCGATGCGCCACCAGCAGCGCCAGCTTCAGCGTCAGTTAATGTACGCGAGGGTGAGGGTGACATGAGCCACCCTGCTCTCACCACCTCGATTCCCGAAGAACCGCAGCTGGTAAACCATGCCTTGCCTTCCGAGACTGCATCGATGGGCAGCGGCTCGGTGAAACTGAACGCTTGACCTCGAAGATCTTGCAGCCGCCCCTCGCAGACCACCTTGCGCGCGTAAACAGCCGCGGTGGAAGGAGCAACAGCCAACAATCAGCCTTATGAGGGCTAAGCCAAGGAGCTGTGCGATGCAGTCTACTTGGTTCTGGGTAACATCAATAGGTAGAGAATTACATCACGCAACCGAAGCAGCTTTCACAAGCCGGTCCTGGTGGCCATAATCCACAACAGTCGTGCTGCTCTGCCCCAATGCGCGAGTATGGCAGCCACATGTCGAAGCAGGAGCTTCCCCCAACAAGCCTCCAGTGCAGCTCCCCAATGCTGCACCTCCTAGAGAATGTGACAGGACTGTCGAGTCACCTTCGACTACTTGCCTGGGCAGATTGACAGAAACAAGACAGGCCTCTCGACCTCCGTGTTGCTGCAGAGGGTCGAGCGGAGAAGCCGCATCCAGCCAGGCCTGCCGAGAACGCCGGGGGGCCGCACCACGAGCTTTAAATCGGACCGTGGCTGCCACAACGCTCCTCTCTCAACTACCTGTCAGCTACCTGTCAACTACCTGTCAACTACCTGTCAACTACTTGTCAACTACCTGTCAACTACCTGCACTCCTGGGTGAGAAGGACCGACGAAACCTGTCCTCCAGACCTTCCCCGAGTAAAAAGTCAGGTCCCTAGTCACTTAGTCGTGGCAGGAAGCAGGCGATGTAGCCACCATGTTGATGACAACCGATGACAACCAGCGTGAGGGTGTTGTGCTTTGATGCGAGTGTGCGAGGCTCACTGGTTCCACAAACGCGGGCGACATGGGTCTCCTGCCTGTGTTCAAGAAAGCTTTGCTTGATCTTGCGCTTGATCTTTGCTTTTACGCAGAGACAAGTTGAGGCACTGACAGCTGGGGCACACGAATGTCGCGACTTTCAAACTCTGCCGATGAGGCTCAATGTATGCAAAAGTTGCATCAGCTGAAGAGAAATCACCAAGCTCCCACATTCAGGAGGAGGAGGAGGAGGAGCTCGAGTTACGCAAGGAGGAGGTGAAGCCACTGAATGCGCACGAGGAGGAGCGCCACGTGCCAATCTGATGGTGAGATTCACAGCGGCACGTTCTCCAGGACTTGCTAAACCAGCAATTCCACAAGGCTCAGGAGGACCGCCCTGGTCAAAGACGTGCCAACATGAAGAGCATGTATATGAATGCTGTGACTAGAAACAGGATGTACCATACTGCTGTTGAACGGTTGCGTCGAGTCGCAGGAAGATGCCGAGAATCTCTTGGTGCACAGCCTCAGATCATCTCATGGTCTAGGCGTTTCCAGTGGTGGAGTTGTTCGATGCTAGGGCCCGTAAGACAGGCGCAATAGAACGTTTGTTTTGGCCCTTAGAACTTTCACGATGTCTTTGACCTTGAGTAAAGTCTGTTACGGAAACTGGCGGGCTGTAACGGAAACTATCTCCCCAAAACCGAAACAGAAACAACAGGAGGGTGTAACCGAAACCAACCTGGGACCGTTAAAAAACACTTGCGGGACGTAACAGAAAGCAACTGCCCCAACAGAGAGATGAAAGGCGGAGAAAGGATTGGGGCAGAAACCAGACAGACCTGTGACGGAAACCAAAAAGAAATGTAACAGAAACCACGGAAACTAAACCCGAAACCCTAGACCCTAAACCCCGCAACCCTCAACACGGAAAACTAAACTCGAAACCCTAGACGCTGAACCCCTCAAACCTCAACCCCAATGAGGGCTGGGTGCTACACCTGCGCATGGTTTCCAGGTTTTGGGGCGTAGTTTCCGTTGCATTTTTGCTTGGTTTCTGTTATATTTTCGGGGTGTTTTCGGGATGTTTTCGGGTTGGTTTCCGTTACACCCGCTTTTGGTTTCTGTTACACCCTTACCCCTTTAACCTTATGCTTTCTGTGACTCAAATCTCGTGTATCATGTCTATCCTTTGCCACCTTTGCAACTTTAACACCCCTTGTCACCGTTATAGCCCCCATCCTTCCCCCCTCCCCACCATTTGGGGGCCTTTGGAGCCCAGGCCTGGATTCCTGTCTCGCTGATCCTCGCACCCAGGAAGGAGCTCGGCCCGGGCCCGACGATGCCTTGTGTATTTTTTCCTCCCACTCTTTGCAGTTCGTAGCAAGGCAACTCTGCTGCTCAGGAATCCACTTGGGGGGCGTCCCTGACGATGCCTCAGTAATCCATCATCTGCCATGTGCAGGGACAAGAACTCTTCTTGATGCATCTTGATGCCAGGTGACGCCGAGCATGGCAAGCAGCATCCCAGATCGTGCCGAGGCCCTTCTTTACCTACTCTGACCCGTGAAAAGCGACGCGTTTTCTTTTTGCACCGCTGTCCTCGACTTCGGCACATGTCCCGAAACTTAAGCGGCCATCTGCTCGGCGTGGGCCTAGGCGTAGGCTTAGGCGTAGGCTTTTACGAAGCGAGCACAATGCATCGCTTTCACGTTGGACAGCAGTGTCTAAGTTTCGAGTGTGTGCGGGTTCAGCTGAGGTTTCAGTGGACAGAATTGCACTACAGTGGCTAGCATGCACATCGAAACATGCTAAACCCCAACCTAGACGCTGCACATCGTTGTCAGCGTGTTAGAGAGCTCGAAACTCCCGATGCCTGGCAGACACTGATGCTTTTAAGCACATGTTTTCAACGACTCGTTCCGAAAAAAGGTAGCTGCACATAGCTTGCATTCCGAATGTGAACCCTCCTCGATTCGCATTTCTACCCCCCGGCGCTCTCTAGCTACTCTATTTATTACCTATCATCAACGAAACGCACGATCTTGGCCTGAATGTTGTAAAGACAAACACGAATCCCCAAGTAGACGCCGAGCGCACAGCCTATGCAAAAAAAAGAGTTTCCCACAATGGCCGGGGGTGGCTGCACGACTCCCCGGATCGCATTGAGATCGCATTGGCAGGATGTGCGTTGGGGTTTTTGATGTGTAGTCTTCAGCCGCGGATGCTGTGTAATTCTCTGAAATGTGAATTTGAGCTGACTGATGGGAGTCAAATCCACCCTTCGCAGCATGAAAACATGGATGTTGCAACCTCTGTGTGCTACAGGTTTCACATTTCCGGCACTGACTTGGAGCAAATTCATTTGTTAAAAGGTCCCAGCACTGCGACACACGGAGATTACAACATCCCCTGGGACAAGCACGGCGTCCAGCTTACATGGGGTTTTAACATTCGGAAACATTCTCAGACCATGCCTTGGAAACCTTTAGGAACCATGTGTATGCACGGTTTTGGTTTGTAGCATCCGATCTTGAAACCGCGCTCGGAAACATGATGTCTGACCATGCGTCTACTTATTTCCATCACTTGTGCTGCCTTACTCTACCTTCCTGAATACGCCGCGTCCATTGGTACAAGTACCATATCAACTCACTCATGGTTGTTGTTTTGCAGCACGGTGTCATCACCAAAAGACTCAGACAAGACCTGAGGCTGTTAAGGTGTGCCATTCTAGCTCAACTCCATCCCCGCCTCGGCCGAAGTCCCACCATGCGCCTCGTGCAAATGAAGAGAAGCACGCGCGCACATGCACACACAAGGTCATGAGGATCCACAAGTTTGTTTGCCACTTGTCGCTAGACCCGCTTTTTTTCGGAGGCAAGGACACCTCAAAATGCTTGGAAGCCTTTTGGGGCACTCCAGTCGGCACAGAAGAGCAAAGCAGCCTTCGAGGCTATTCTGAGCGTTCCTCTACATTCATACAGGATACCGTACGAGACCGGAGGGATTTGGATGTTAGAGCTCAGCCGTGATGCCCCTCGTATGGGCCATGCTCGAGGATGCTTGAGGAATCATTAGCAAATAGCCTGCTGGCTGTTTCTGCGTCCAAAACAAGGGAACTTTCAGAAGCCCTTCTGTAAGACTAGTGAGCGAATGCTTTTTGCCCTCCTTGGAGGTGACCAAAGTGGAGCCTCTCGGGATACTTGAGACCTACTTGAGCCCCACGGACAAAGGAGTCATCCGTCTCAGGTCGGCTTAGGGCTCAGGGACCTCATGGAAACCCAAAACTCAATGTCTCGAAGCCCCCCATGGGTTCCAGAGACGAGTTTTCCTTCCCATGAGGTTGATGGCCACTGGGGCCGCCACGGTCTGGACACGCTGCGGAGGACGATGCGGCAGCTAGGCCGGACGTGGCCTTTTATATCCTTTTACGGTCTCTTCCCTCATCCACAGCTTTACGGAGATGGACCCGTAAACCGGTCTTGGACGGCTGAAGGGCTGTTCAAGATGGCCAGGAACTGCAACAGACGCTTGCAAGATCGAGCTGCTCTTCTCACGAGAGGCTGTACTTTTGCAGATGTGGCCTTTTGGATCCCAAAGCCTTGCCATCCAGGCGAGATTCAAGTTTGGCTACAAGATTCGCGAGTGTGCACGGAACCGAGTCTCTGCCCTTTTTCTGGCGTGTGTGTGTGTGTGTGTGTGTGTGTGTGTGTGTGTGTGTGTGTGTGTGTGTGTGTGTGTGTGTGTGTGTGTGTGTGTGTGTGGCCAGGCCGGTGTTACGCTGCTACGGAGTCCCTTCGAAGTCCACAGCGACCTCAGGATGGCACTGCGCTGCATGTGGCCGCGCTTCATCAGCTCGGAAGCCTGGGAATGTGAATATGTGATTCGCCGTGTTTACTTTGGAATGTGTGCCTTGTTGGGAAGTGCCAGAAAGGCTCAGGTTACATTTTGCAGTTCTATGAATCCTCTTGATGCCGTTGTGACTAGTCAGTCTTGTCCAACGCTGAGGCGTGGTGAGGCTCTTCTCCATCAGCTCCTACATAGAAGAGCTGACCCATCTCAGGAAGGGATGGATCGCTCCAAGAGTTGTGCGATGCGGTTTAGGCCATCAGCAATGCGAATCTTCAGGAGTGCCACTTCCGATCCCGTGGTGATCCTGGTTCTGCTCAGGCATTCCGCAGTTGCAAGCCGGATTGCGTGGTGTGGTACCACACCCAGAGCTGCGACAGCGCGCAGGCCTTGCACCTTTCTGCTGCCAGAGGCTTTGTGGGCCAGGTACCCAGGAACTGATGCGTCAGAGTCGGGAAGCCTCATGCCATGAAAAGATGTGCGGATGCGCTGAAGTTCGACCATGTTCAGTCACCAGGCCACATGGACTTGCTCTTGAGATATCGGGCAGATGTGCACGTCCACCGCCATGTTTGTCGAAGAGGAAGATGCTTGCTTACCTGTACAATACCCTGCAAGTGTCGCGACAGGCCTACAGCAGGGTGAAGCAAGAAAACAACTACTGCGCTCTGCACGAGGCCCTTCGATTCTCTTGATCACTTTGGGCAAGCATCCAAGCCCAAGGCAGTGCTGTACAGCCAGAAGAATGCAGCCCGTTTGTTGCTGATGAAGAAAGCGGATGTCAACGCCACGAACTTGAAGGCGACTTCGTGGAGGTTTAGTGGCCAATGCCTTGTCTTGGCATACTGCGTCTTGCCCAGAAGAAGACCCCGCTCCACTACGCAGCCCGCTCTGGCCATATTAGGCGCGTGGACAGAAGGGAGGAGCAATGAAGGGCATCTCTGGTCCATCGACGTGCCGAGTGCGCAGGCTGTCGCAGTTCCTGAAAAACCACGGCGCCAATCTGAAGGCGGGTTGCCAGGGCGGTTGCCGGGATGTGCCGTGACATGCCGTGACCTTGGTTGGATTGGCTTGACCATGAAACGTGAAGACATGCCTTACGAAAATGCCCTCCTCATTGACTCCTCAATGCCCAGAAAAGAGAAGACACCCCAACAAACAGAAGACTCATCTGCTGGACCGCGTTCATCACAGTGGCAGGTCTTAGGTTAATCCTGTGAGCTACTGAGAGGGAGATTGTAAGATATTGTAAGATTGAATCTCAACCTTGCCCGAGATCCCAGATCCCACATGGGAATCTCGGGGAGCAATGAGGGACATGGCCTCTTGGTCTTTCTCAGATTTCTCCAAACTCAACATCAAAAAAAGGCATACACGCCACAACACAACCAAGCGAGATATGACTTCGCTTCACCCCAACACTTGTGCAGGAATCTTGGCTCTTGGTTCTCCAGGCCCGTTAATGCACATGCCTAAGTCAATGGGGCCAAAATCCGCCCAAAGCTTTTAGGGTTTGAGGATGAGGGTTCTACCGCTCTCTGCCAAACTACAACACTCGCAAGAACCTAACCAAAACCTAACACTCAGCAACATGCAGCTAGTTCTAGTTATGTGCTTGATTTTCCTGACCCGGCCTCACCCTGTGAATTCAATGTAACTGCTAATCATGTATGAAGGTCTCAGTTTGTGCGAAGCCACGCACTTGAACTAAGAAAACAGTGTTTCATCCTTTCGGCATGCAAGGTGGCTATTCAAGTTTTCGCTTCAACTGGCTAATATCTCCGCACTCCATACATTCAGCGTGAGATCCATTGCTCTCTTCTTCCAAAAGCTCAAAAAGCAAAAGGAAGCTTGCTGAGTAGATATTTCCTCGATATGTGCGACATGCTTCATGAAAGCAGACAAAGTGCGAGGCGATGCTGAATGCTCCAAATAACCTGACACTCGCTCTGTCCTCCGATTGCTATGTTTTGACGTTCGCGTCCCAATTTGATCCGAAGATAGTATCAGCACTTCGGCCACTTCAGCACCGGTCAGTAGGCACTTGACGACAAGGGCGCCACTCCGGTGATCACTGCCGCCAGCTCCTGAAGAACGAATAGCGATGCCAACCGCCCCAGACGCCACTAACGTGCTTGGTGAGGTTGAGGCTGGCCGATACAGGCGCGGGCCATGACTTTCCGTTTTGTCCACTGCATGTTGACAGGGGCTCAGCCCAGGTTTGACAAGCTGTTCATCCTCATGGAGAGATCTTTCGAGGATCTGCTTGTGGCCAGCCTGGCCTGCTGCTATACGCTGCAGTCGCTGCAGGCACTCTAGTGCATTTTCCTTCTGGCCTCATTGCCAGGTGAGCAAGCTCTGTGCCTCCGTGGCGCTTGGCTCCTCAGTCAATCGCCATTGTCACCCGGAACTTCAAGGGTCGAGAGAGAGAAACTAAGTCAGTTCGAGGCCCGAAATCATGCACGACAAGGGCAAGAACAGGGTGCACCCTGAGTGGACGGAGGCCGGCCCCAAGAAGAGCTGGTATAGACATGCATGGACATGGACGACTTTTTTGTCACTAAACCAGGCAAAGTGTGGGCTGTTTGCAAGGCCTTGGTGAAGCAGGCGGAGACGGACCTCGCGAATGCCTCAGAGATCTCCGAAAAGAGGGGATCTTTGAGACAGTTGCTGTGGTACCCTGGCGTGGCTGCTCAGGTCTCTTCAACCCGCCACTGGATGGAGATCATGCATTGGTCCGATGGAGCTGGGGAGGTCACAGCTGAGCTATGGTGAAGAAGCAGAGCGTTCCGTGAGACTCTGTGATGCAGGTAATTCTCGATGTGCTCACCGTGCGACCAGAGGCTCAGAACAGCAACTACAATCCAATTCCCAGGCACGCATTCAAAGGCATTCTCTGGGCGCCCAAGTGAGCAGATGATTTCGCGGATGACGTGCTGCAGGCGAGCGAGGTTGCCCTCGGGCGTGCAGATGGTGTGACGTCCTGAAGATTCCTTAAGTCCTGTGTTGCATCGGTATTCCCAAGGAGTTGATGCTCCTGTCACCCGTCCATCAGGTGCCGGTACGAGTCTGCAAGGACTTGGGAGTGGGACCAGATGCTAGGCTGAATTAAGAAAAAGTGTTGCATGTCAGACAATCCCAGTCCTGCTTACAGCATGGCTCAAAAAGAAGAATGTGTGCGACAGACCTAAGGGAGACTGGGGACCCGACCTTGGTGATCAACTCCGGAGTGCCTGAAAAGCGGGACGATGCGCGAGCTTAGGCAGCGCCTTGGCACTCGCTGCTTTGTCCGGGTGGGCTCAGCATCTACGCGCACGAACCTGAGACCAAGCTCCGTGTATTGATGATTTGGCAATGCTCTCTCTAGATCATCCACGAACACGGCACAGGAAGCGCGGCACCTTCAGCAAGCGCGCCAGGATGCTGGAGGCACGAGTAGCTGGGAGGTTGCAGCAGTGAAGGGCGCAGCTCCCCAACTGTCTCTACTATCTCTGCTATCTCTGGCGTTTCTCTGCCGTCTCAGCTGTTGCAGTCCTTGCTGTGGTGGCGCCAAAGACGAGGCAACTACAATGCCAGCTGCAAGCTTGCAAAGACGGTAAGGCTTCGGATGGGGCCGCTGAGGCAATCAGCTGTTTGGCTCGCAGAACGTGTCGAACATGCTGAATGCCCCCGCGTAGTGCCGGCACAGTTGATCGGGGAAGAAGATGCGAGACAAGGGCAGAAGGGTGGATGAGACTGTTCCGACAAGTGCCCGATGCGATGGGCTGCCAGGTTCTAGTAATTGTACAATTCTACCTTGATGTGTCCCATGTTTCCTCTGTCCGTGTGTAGATTAGAAAGTGTCAGCTATGTGATGACGTAGCAGCGCATGCCTACTCATTTCATCACGCTGGTGTACACATGTATAGCCTCAAGAAAGTTCAATAGTGTGGGAAGTGGATGCTTGGCTAAATGGTGAGTTCTCAAAAAGCATGTGTTGATGTTTAATAGAAAGGCACACGAACCATGATCTATGTCAACTTTATGTCTTCGTTTTGAGGCGCCCCCCCAAGTACACCTCCCTTTAACCCATTGTGGCGCTAGCGTAGCCCTGGCTGTGTGCTAGCATGAATCTTAGAAGTGTTGGTATGCCTGGGCCGAGACAAAGGTATGCATGCAGGCATGTGGCCCCAAGATCTGCACGCTAGCATTGTGCCATGGACGGCCACGTACGGGAAGAATCGCGGCACCAGAACCATGGCGTCCAGGCTCTGCTCAAGCAAAAACCGCAGCGTAGCGTCAGCCATGCTGAGAATGATCTGCGAAGCGCGGTGCTGGCGCGTGCCAACCAGCATGGTTTTGGTGCGTGTTCGGGCTGGAAAACAGGGGTTTGCTGGCGCTAGCGTCACCAGACGCAGGCCCGAAGGATCCCAAGCTTTCAACCCCAACCCTCAACCCTTCAACTTCAACCAAAATCTCTTCCTTACATTGAAACATGTTGGGGTTGGATGGGATTTAATACCAACTTTGGCTGGTTGACTGTTAAAATTCAACGTCAACCTCATACGCCTTATAGAAGACCTTCACGTTATCTTGTCGTGAAGAGGCGCGCTAACGCGTTTCACAGGTAAATTGTGGGTTTTTAGCTGCGAATTTTATTTTCTCCTCTCCTACACGGCAGGTATGTTTTGTCTTGGACATGAAGCAGCCCCCAAGTACACGCATTCCGCGACACACTATGGATGAGCAGCATCTTGAGAAACGACCAAATTGCCAGGAGAGCTTTCGACTTCCAGCCTGAGGCATGAGTCCAGCGTGATTGTTTGCGACTGGTGCTCCCAAATCTCTCTCAATTCAATTTGGTTTTCTGCGGCTTGGTGTCTTGGGGTTCATTGGAGGCTAGCATCGTCCGAGACAAGGAGAGTGTCCCGGTGAAGGTGCGGCAGGCCAGAGATCGTGTGACAAGTAAGCCATGTCAGCTGTCGAGACAATGCATAGACTCGTGTATGCCAAGAAGCCACCGCTTGAGTTGAAGCTTCCTGGCATCGTGAATCCGGATGTGATGCACATTCTCGCGCACCAGCCTTAGTGCCGGGGCCGTTCTCTTGTCCTTGATTTTATTCCATTCGTCAACTGTTGCATTACTTCATCTACTTGCAAGACAACTCATGACACTCGCAACGGCCTCCGATGCTGAGGATGCACAAGATTGCATACTATGTAAAGTGTCCTTCCACATGAGAGCATAAGAGGTCGGGTTTTGTTATGGTTGTCGGCTGTATGTATGGCTCCTGAAACATCTTAGTGCGTGTATATCTCGTATGGCATGTCCTTCTGGGATACTGGTCATAAGAAGGCCTACAACGCTGATCAGCCCTTGTTGCCTGCGCTTGCCGCTTGGAAGTTCGCACGTGACAGAATGTCACAGAACGAGCTTCCAATGCGTCCGCATGCTTAGAACTCTCAGCATCTTGGGCCTCCTTGGGCCAGCATCTTGAGATCATTGGAGATACGTTCGGTCCCATTAAGGGCGCCGTGCTTGGGCGGAATGCTTTTGGTTCTCCGAGGTATACCCAGAACCACAACATTCTTTTGAAGCCTACGGGGCAGGTGGGTGAAGTGACTTTGCACTTGCACTTCCGAGCTCTGTGCTGAAACAGGCGATTATCCAGTATGCCTGGGATCATGTCGCCAGGCCCATATGTGGCCCATGCTTTTTTTTGGGTTGTCCAAGGGGACGTTGGTTTTTTCCAGGTACTACTACTGGACATACGTCTTCTACCAGGTCATCACCCTCGGCAATCTTGTAGTGGAGGCCAGATCCATTTTTCCCCCTCTTGGGAAATTCTTGTGAAGTTTTGGACCCGTAGGTGGTGTCTCCGGCGGACACCTTCTGGCCTGACCTGCTCCTTTGAAGCGCTGCTTTCTGCGGAATGTTTCCTGAGTGTTTTCCGTTCAATGGTTGCTTCTGCGCTGCATCGCGGTGTAACTTTTTTGAAGTTGAACCACACTTGCATCTGCGAACTACACAATCCCACGCCTTCTTCCGAATAAAGCCTAGCGGCAGAGATCTTCATGGCAGGGGCCGGCGTCTTCGCTGGAGTCTCCTTGCCGTGCTCGCGCACCTGGACCCGAAGCGGCGTTGGGGTGTTTAGCGGTGAGACGTGGAATATCGTGAGTCTGAGTTCTGCACGGGCTGCAAGGGTGGTTGGTTTTGGGAACTGGAATTCGCGCACATGAACTCCTTGCGAAGTTGCGCAAATGACAGAACTGAGACAGAACCGTAGAGAGGAGCTTTTCTACGAGTTCTGGGAAATGGCCGGGTACCTTTGCTACCTCCAGCATGCGTGCCGAACTCAGCTCTTCGAAGGTTGAACACGATTGCAACATATGGCAGAGTGCAGAAACACGTAGAGCCCCTCAGCCGGAGACATCTCTGAGGGGCCCACGCTACCTCACAAAGTTGGAGACCCTCGGATCAGATACCTCTGACACCTCTGAGTCAGACGTGAGTGTGCATCGAGGTCTTACGGGGTCGCGGCAGAGCGTAGTGCATGAGAGGGCTGCGAAGAAACGGCAAGTGCTCACAAGTCGCCACGAGCGTGGGCGTCGAGCATCTCCAGCTGCGTTGCGCCGAGCCGAGGAACCTTTACAACTGGGTGTCTATCATTCTGCTGATGGTGTCTTGGCTTTGTTCATCGTATTCCTCATTCACTCACGCACTCACTCATTCACTCAGCTCAATAGCCATATACGTGTTTCATGCTGTATGACTTTGTGTTCCGAGGTGCTGGTCTGGTGGACATCCAGCGATGTAACTCTTCAGGACCCAGCTCAGCATGCTGGAAGCTTGTCAAAACCTTTTTGGCCCTCTCAGCTCTTATTTCGGAGCAGCTCCACCGCAAGCCCCTATCAGCTGTGTCACGTAGGAGATACCGATCATGCTCTCCGTGCTGGTTCTTTTCCGTTGGATCCAGCTGACGTGGAGCTGCTTGACTAACAGCGGTGGAGTCCACACAGACTTGCTGAGGACAAGTTGTTGAGGTGCTGCGCCACGGGCTTCATTTCATGATTCTTTGCCACGCTGTGACGTTGAGGTTGCAGGGCCTTCGAATATGTGCCGCCCTCAACGACACGGAGCCTGGATCCTTAGCCTTACAATGGAATGCTTGATATGTCTGATCTCCTGAGGTTGGGGAGAAGATCCTGCCAATCTTGCAGGCCTCTTTCTCCACCTCCATTGGCGGGTGGACCTGGCCAACTTGGTGAGAAGAGAGCATCATAGCTGTCCAGAGGCAGCTGGGGTGATCTTGGGTGTTCCGTTTTCCCGCCAGGATCCTGGTGGTGACCTTTTGTGTGCTCGTGGGCTTTGTGCATGGAGCTCTGGCACTGGAGCTTGGGAGCATGCCTCAGCATTCTGCCTTCGCACCGTGCACTGGAAGCGGATCCAAATGAGACGAAGCTGAGGCATGAACTTCCGCAGCACTACAAAGTGGTTGCTCGACGTGTGTATGACCACACCTTCACGACATGCCTGCACTGGCCACGGACGTCTCTGTACACGTGCGCTCCAATTTCGAGGTATTGGGAGCACTGAAGCTGCTGCTTCTGGGTTTCGAGCTCAGAGTTGGGCTGCGAGTGCAGTCCACCCTTGGTGCGCTTGGTACCAGTTTGGTACTAGTTTGGGTACAAGGTGACGGAGATGGTATTGATGTTGCCCTCACCGTCGGCGGTGCACCGGAGGAGCTTGCGGCAACATGACCATGGCATCATGGGTCGCTTAGACAAGGGACTCAAACAACATCTGTGACCTTCCTAGACTCCCTAGCTGTTGTTGTTTCTGGCTGCCCGGCTAAAATCGTTTGAGGAGTTTCGGGGTTTGGGCCCCCTGGGCTTCTGCTTCCATGTCCCTGTGCCTGGCAAGGAAGGAACGCCACTGACCTTTGTGTTCCTCCTTACTGCCATGGTCGTCTTCTGTGCCGGAGACATGGTTTGTAGCTTGAGGACTTTTAGATGGAGAGCTGCCTGGCGAAGATGTTCAGGTTTGTGTCCTGAACCTCTTCATTGCGGTCCATGGAGAGGCCATGAATATGTGCATATGGCGTACGCAATCCGATTCGAAGCTAGATACGGGACGAAACGCCAAGGAAGCTTGAAGGTAGTTTTGCTTTGCCCTGCTTCAAGGCTTACAGTCGGGCGCAAGACAAGGCTCGTCCTGACAGCGACGGAAACGAGTTGTCGCTTTGCCAGTGACGGCCATGAGTCTGCAAAGCTACGCTGGTCCCGCAAATCGACCCTGCAGTCAGTCGGGGAGACATGGCGGGGCTGTTGAAGCTGAGCCCTGTTCAGGCGTACACCAGCTTCCTGCAGGCCGTCTTTGTGTCTCTGTCCTCTAGCTTGTTTTTGGGGATCACGTGTCGGAGCTCTGATTATATGTAGGAGCGAGCTGGGATATGTCTTCATTGCCTGCTGAGGCCGGAGATTCGGGAAATCAGACCCGATGTATTCACCAGACTGTTATGACGTCATGAGATCTCGTTCTCGCGGCTCTCGCGTGTCAGACCATCTTGGCCACCCCATTGCATACCAATTCGCGTGCCGACACCCCAGGAAGCTAAGGTTGGGGCATGTTGGGGGCTCAGAGAATCTCAAAGATCCCCCGAGGCCACATCGGATTCTTTCCTACCTGAGCTTAGAGCTGGTCGCCATCGCCGCCTGGGCGCTGATGCTGCAAGCTCTGCGCTCAGCCTTTGGTCTTCTCAGAGTCTTCTCTTTCGTCATGTGATGGTTCTTTAGTCAGACAGGAGCCATCCATCCACTACCTCATCCCGACGGGACTTCTCTGTGGCAGTGCGATGTTGGGCGATTCCATCCTCGCCGTTGCCTTGTGCAAGACTATCCTTCTGCTCTGCAAGAGCAAGCAGATCTTCAGACTGAGGTGCAGCGCCCATGGAACAAGACCAAGGGGGACCGCGCCGGAAAGCAAGCTCTGTCCCTTCGCAACTCTTGTCTGCCGGCCTTGCAGGAGCAGTACTACCTCTGGATGTGCTACAAGGAGAAACAGTGCAAAGCGTGTAAAGCCATTCCCCATTGCTTTTCCCTTGCAAAAATTGACGCCTGCCGCTGAAGAGCGCCATAGAGCATCAGGAAAGCTTGGACAAGTCGACGAACGTGCCGGTCCAGGTCCTAGGTTGGCCTGCCAGGGTGTGAGAGGCATTCGGCATCAGTCTGTTTCCACAGTCTCAGTGTCCATCACCTGAGGATAGCGCCGACATGTACAATGCGCTTGAGAAGGCCGCTGCAACGTCCAAGATGCTTCTGTTCCGAATACTCCTGCATGGAAATCCCAGGAAGTACGGCTGCAGAGCCCTCAGATCTAGCAGTGCATGGACTTTCGTGCTGGCATATGCTGCTTTATGCCGGTTATCGGCACTTGTGGACATTGAACCTCCGAGTTTCTACTCATCGCCCAGGGTCTCAAAGCAGTTCGAGCGGCAAACGCGTAGCTTTGCCGATCAGGTCCAGGCTGGTTTGTGCATGTCTTGCTTCAGGCACACCCCCTGCCACACCGCCGCCACTCCCCTGCCACACCCCCGCCACACCCCTGCCACCCCCGCCAGCCCCACCAACCCCACCAACCCCACCAGCCCCGCCAGCCCCGCCAACCCCACCAACCCCACCCCACCCGCCCTCGACCCCCCTCTGCCGCATGGTTGTGAGCGGGGGCCGGAATAAACTTGAGAATCTCACCAACAAGAATTGGAACCCGATTCTGAACACTGCAGCTAGAAGGCTGCCGGTATCTTACTCTTCTTTGGGTTTAGCGAAGCGCTTGTTTAGGTCTGGGGAGGTTCCGTTGATCACGGGGGCTATGAGCCTTATATAGGTCTCCAGCAGATCTTGCGGGACTGTCTGAGCTGTTTCTTGACGGATCCGAGACATGTCGGCATGTGCAAAGTCTACTGTCCTGACTGGCCTTTGGTGCATCTTGGTCTTTGTTGCTTCCCAGGGTTTGAAGGAGCGACTGCAAGGCAGGGGAGTTGCGTGTGGGGACCGTGCTCCATGCTTGTGTTCTAGGCCAGTTGTGGACTAGGCCTGGAGTCCTCAGTGGAGAAGCTCGCGGACACGGCAGAGTACGCGCTGCGCTTAAAGATCGCAGAAAGCCATGGCTCTCTCACAGCGTCTGCCAAGAGTCTGCCCGCATGCCCGGCACAAAAGCTCTGCAGGTGTCTGGGAGACGGGGATGGCCGACCATCATGGAGTGAGAATGAGTGAGGCTACTGGCTAGTTCGACATGACATACCGTTGCAATCCGTTGCACATCATTGTGCATTCTTCAGGGCCGCCGCAACAGCAAGTGAACAACGCTTGCTTTGCAAAGTGCCTTGACGAGATAACGCACCAGCTCCGAGAGAGCTTTTCAAAATATGGGCACGGCTGGGCATGTCACCTGAGCCATGAAACCGTTGCTTGCGGTCATGCTGTTGTTGTAAGTGGCTGTCATTGCTGGGCAAGCACACCGGCACACCTTTTCTTGGTTGTGGCGACCCAGGCTGTTCTCTGCTCGTGCTGTTGAGGTTGTGGCTAGACTCGATTCAGCTGCGAGTCCAGATCTGGCATTCTTTGGTTCAAGCACAGGCTTTAACGTAACATGTCGCAAGTCGCAACTCGATTCCCAAAAGTAGACGCCAGCTTTCGTTGCGTGCGCAACTTTGCAAAGAGTCCGGCAAATTCGCACTTGAGGCGACGTGTTGATTCACGCCGACATACGACTCTAATCACAGGTTACCAACGACAGCATGAGACAAGTTCGACTTACATGCGGGTATTGTAGCTTCCAGTTGCCTAAAGTCTAAGTGGCGGCTTTCGACGCGGTCGTCCAGCCTTGCTGCACACTCAGCTCCCTCTACACTCTGTCCTGCATTGCCACGTGCGCAAACGCCGAGGTCATGGCGTGGGCTCCCGGAAGCAATGGCAGCCCGCAGGTGGGGAGCGTGGTGATGGTGTACAATGTGACTTGCCGAGCCGCGGCGTGCAACCACCAAACACTGAAACTCTGCAATTCTGTGCAGTTCCTTGAGGTGCGAGGGGAACTCGAAGGCCGGCCGAAGCGTAACAACCCGGTTGTGCCCTCAGTGGGACTTTCGCAGGGCTAAGCCTGTTTCGGCCTCACCACACATCGCCCAGTGCTGACGCCCGGCGTCAGAGGCCATGTCCTCCCGAACTTCTGCTTCCTCTCGTTCCGGAGGGGTGCGGGGCACTTCGCCACAGGCTGGTCAGGGGTCCGGCTATGCTGATGGTTAAGTTATGTATGTGCTTTTTGAGCTCATCGTTTGACCCTTGGTTCTTGCATTCTGCTTTTCCCTGCAGCGCCCTTCTTCCTCAAGCGCTGGCTTGGACCACAAGAGCATTATGGCCTTGAGCCAGAGCTGCACAGAGGACTGCCAACAATGCTGGCCGTATCTATTTCCGCATACTCGGGGCTGGGCATCTGTCGCTAATACTGAAGATTTTACCGGACTGGAAGGACCTTGACGCCAAGATGCGAGAGAAGACTGCGCTGACGAAGCAGGTGGCGGACCTGAAAAGGAGCAAGTTGCAGTGCCCTAGCCCAGCCCACACATTGTTGCCCACCTCGCCTCCCCTATGCCCTGATCCCTTGATCCTAAGGGCATCTTGTCACAAGTTGAGACACGGCGCCGTAAGAAGCATTGCAAACTTGTCTCACCCACAGGTACGAGACGAAGCTGCAGAAGAAAAAGAAGGACGATGACAGCGCCGTCGTGCAGACCATCGATCTGGACTGTGGGCACAGGGTCAATTAGTTCGCGACAGAGCCGTGGCGGGTCATACGCATGTCACTTCACAACTCTCGCACTTGGCAACATGGTTGCTCCCCCTTCCCGCCGCACCACCCGCTCGCTCGCACGCACCCATGCAATGCCAGTCTCGTTTTTTCGCGGGAATGCGGCAAACTTGCTCAGCGAAGCTCATGCCCTCACTCTGTGGCTGGAAAGTTGCCGCAGCCAAGACAACTTCACAGGGTTAAGCCTTGGTTGAACGACTTGCCGAAATGCATGTAGCATCATGTAGCACAGGTTAGAGTGGTTCGAATGTGCCGGTCGTCAGTGTGTGTGTGTGTGTGGATACCCTCAGGCTCTGTTGGAAGCCGCACACGCCTTCCCCATCCTTCTGCATTTGCAAAAGCATGCGCACGTCAGAGCAAGAAATGGATGACCAAGATTGATCAATCATACCAGCAGTCACCAGCAAATTGGCCCGAGCCGAGCTGGCAAGGAGAAAAAGCTGCAAACCATCAACAACAGCCTGGTGCTTAGCCTGAGAGAGAAGTGGGATGCACTTGGACACCTCGGAGCCTTAACCCCTTAGCCCCAACCCTTGAGACGGCCCTCGCAAGGCAACAGGGTGGCCACGGCCGAGTTGTCAGGCGCAGGGGGTTGTGAGTTTCATCGGATGCGATGCTTTACGTGTAAGGGGCGCTTAAAGCGCAAAGCGCGCCAGGCCTGGGCTCGGAGAACGAGCGGTTGCGCCAAGACATCGATGCCTTGAGATCGCATCTGCAAGAGGCCCTGGCCTGCCTGGGAAACGCAGTGGATACTGATGATACTGGCATTCGGAGCATTTGTTGAACATTCGCGTCATGTAGCGACCATTGCAGAGATTAGTATGATAGTAGAATATGCGGTATCGCTTCTAGACTCGGCTCTAGA
The DNA here is from genome assembly GCA_905221605.1 of Symbiodinium natans. Classification (NCBI taxonomy): domain Eukaryota; class Dinophyceae; order Suessiales; family Symbiodiniaceae; genus Symbiodinium; species Symbiodinium natans. The sequence continues at coordinate 19,988 of CAJNDS010000407.1, read as the reverse complement.
CCGGCAGTGCTTTCCGGACGCGAGTCTTCTGAACTTTGCAGTATTGTCCACGCAGCTCAAGTGCAGGCCACTACAGCCTACGAGCGAGAATGCGAAGCCTTGGAGGGCCTGAAACAGGCTCTCCAGGCCACCCGCAAGGCTGCTTGCCTTGCAAGAAGAGCGGAGAACCCAAGAGTGTTTTGGGACCTACTTCTCCATATTCTTCTTCTGTGGTCGAGACGCTTAAACTGCTTAGGAGCTTGCAGCTGAAACGAAGCAGCGGGACATCGTCCAGCAGGCTGCCCGGCAGCCCCCCTTTACTGCAGACCTTGGGAGCTTGGCAGCTTGAGGGTTGGTTTGCTTTGCTGCGCAGGACTTGCGCGCCTCCAGAACAGCACAGAACTTGATGATCAACCGCCTTGACGACATCGAGAGGAGGCACACGTTGCCTTGCAGAGTACCACACACCCCGCAAGCAGCTGTGAAGTGTGGTAAACTGTAAACAGAGTCCTTGCCCTTCTGTCAGTCTGAAAGACAGCCTGTCGAGCTGTCCTGCATTGTTCTGCACTCTCTTTGGCGCTGACAGGAACAAGGCCCTCAAGAACTGTGTTGCCAATGCCCTCCATCGATAATGCTGAGCTTTGCTGCCTCTGGCTAGAGTCACGGACAGCTTTGTTTGCAGATGATTAAGAAACTTATGGACTTACCCAGCTTCATCGCCACTGTCATGAAACTGAACTACGTATCGGATGCTGTAGCCAGGGGCTGACAGGCAAGATGCGAACAATGCAGTTTGCATCTCTTGATGCCCGGCTATCCATGAGCTCAATGCGCGACGATGACATTTAGAGCCAGAAAAGCCGACTAAACGATCGGAATGTGTCAATGAATCTCACGAATGTTTCTGAACTGCGTGAAGAATTGCAAGGTGTCTCAGGGCGAGGGCGTTTGCGAATAGCTGAAGCGTATCCCGCTGTTGTTTGTCTGCGAATTCTGATCCGCGGTGTTTGTGTCCTACTGAAAATTGGGAAGCTGGCGGTGACATTGAACGTCATTCTGTCTCGGGTGGCTCAGCTGAACAAGTAGCGCTGCTGGATTTGTTCCTTTGCAGTCGACGTTCATGCCTCAGCAACATCCGCATGGCATGAATTTCCGAGATGCCTGCACACGTGTGGGCATCGCCTGCCAAAAGCTCGCTGCGCACACCCTGTACCAGAGAGGTCAAGAGGACACCATGAGCGGCTTAATGGAATACAATGGTACCAGTCTTAGGCATTTTCCAGCGGGGTGCATCGAGTTGTGCTGTCCCGCAATTGTTACACATGCTGTTCCAAGCACTCACTCTTGCGGAAGTGCAGCAGAGACATTTGAGGCTCGGCCATTGTCGCCATGGCAGGCGACAAGTGTGCCTGCGACTCTGGGCGGTGCAGGGTCATTGCGGGCGTGTCCTTTGGCTTGTGGCTGTCGGCTTCGCCCAGGTAGGTATCGCCTCAGACACGCGCTACGGAGTCTGCCTCCCAAACCTGTTGAAGTCAGTGCTTGTGTGGGGCGCATGTGGACGTTCATGGGCAGATAGATGCAGATAGCAAACCACATCTCGATCATCTCAACTGCTCAGATTCGGCAGCTGCAAACGGTGAGCTGCAACAGGCAGTCGTGCAGAAACGCGGAGAGTAGATGCTCTTTTTTTTTCTATGCAATCTTGTTCCTTTGTTGGGTTTTACTTTGGTTTCCCAATCGCTGACCGTGCCTTCCTGGACCCTGGCGAGGCAGAAGACTTTCCAGGTGCCCGAGGCTCAGGAGGGTGCGACTGGAGACAGGGTCAGATTTAAATATCCATAGTCTATAGATTTATAGAGGTGGTGCATGATGGGTTGAGTGGCTTCTCAGATGTTTTGGGATGGTTTCAGGCCCTTGCCCCGCCCAGCTCGAAGGGCATAGGATTGAAGGATGGCCTGTGGCTTTGGATTGTGGCTTTAGGGTTTGTTTGGGGGAAGCTACGCGCATACCCCGAGGACTGACCAATGCTACGTCGGACTTGCAGGACTAGCAACAGATGTGGCGGGCCGAGTTTCTGGCTTCTCCTATCTTCTCTCATTTCGGTGTTCGCCTACCCTAAACCCTAAAAACCCCATAAAAAGACCCTAAACCCCCCAAACTCCGCTTGCTGCAGCTCTCTCAAGACTCCTAGAGGTGCAGACGATGAGCCAGCTATTGAACTTTCGCATGAAGTTGTTCAGTCTGCGAGAGGAGCCCCCAAGATGAAGACGCATTTCTGTGAGTCTGTGAGTTTCTTTGCGTTTCTGAAGATGTTCTGAAGCCCAAGGCTGTAAAAGCATGAGTATGTGTCTAAGTACGCGTGTATCTCAAGCTGCGGCAGCACAGGAGCGCGTCATGCAGCCTCGGATGATCGGCAACATGCTCTCGTCCATGCTGTGAGCCGGCAGAAGAAAGTTCTCGTGATCGTGAGTTTCACATTGTTTCACCGCGTTTTCAGAGTAAAGAGAGCCCACATGTCTCTCTGTCAAGGTATGAGAAGCGTTTTGGGCCCTGGTTCACAGAGCCGGTCGTGGCCGGGCTCGACAAGGAGCAGAATCCGTGACCTGGCCTGACTGAAATTGTGGTGGTGCACTGCTGTGCGCATTCAGTTTGAGTGAGTGGTCTGTGCGCGTGTGTGGTACGTGCGCGGAGTTTGCGTGGGGCTTTCGAGGTTCATCTGTGGGTTCGACTTCATCGGCTGCCTGTCTACTGCAGAGGAGGGCCAGTCACCCTGGCATCTGCTGGCCTCTCTCACAATGTCAGGGAGCAGTGACAGGTAGTGCTTGCAGGCGTTCGAGAAATGTACAGAAGTTTCTGACCGCAGAGGACTTTGTAGTGTCTGGCACGACTTCAGACCAGCTCTTTGGTGTCTGTGAGTCTTTCTGGCGCCCGGGTCGGGGTCCCGAGAAGTCAGTCACTGCTTTGCGTTTTCCGAATCGCGCAGATTCGTGTAATAGATGTAATTAAGTGAGTCTAAGCTCTTCTGACTGCGCTGAGGCATGAACAAGGATGAGCTGTTCGAGACTCTCTCCCAGTGCTCTGACCATAAGTACACGTTGTGTGTTGCCATAAAGCCGGCTCTGCTTCGTGTGGTGAATCTTTGCATTCCACAACCGCAACTTTGAACTTGTCACCTCTGACATATCGTTCCCTATTCTTTGACAGCTTGAGTGAGCCTGCGTGAACGCCACAGTCCTCCATGTTTGATCGCAAGAAACGTGCCGAAGCATGGCGAAGCACGGTGGAGGTGCCTGCTGTCCGGCGTGGACCGAGACTGCCTAGCAGGTCCAAAGCTCACAAGCTCCCTTGTTCTGGGGCAGAAGCCCAGAGACTCTCCTTAGCATGCCCTTTGCAACTGTCTTTCGAGGATGGGGTGGTGTTGTCCACATCATCACGCCTGACGAGATCATCACAAAGAAGCTCAAAGGACGTGCGCGTCTCATGGCTCTTCTGTCTTGACAAGAATACCTCTCCTTCGGCAAGAAAATCCGTGCTTCATGCCCAGGCATGGACTAGACCCCCTTTGTCGTGGAAGTGAGCTCGGAAAGATCAGAAAAGGTAGTCCTTGCGGCAGCCAGCAGCTAAGGCTACGCACAGTGCAGTAAAGCTGTCCAAGCATATGACACCGCACTGCTGAAACATACTGGAACTGCAGACGCAAGGAGCTCAGCAAACAATTCGAGAAAGTAGCTGCTGATGACAAGCGACTCATGAGACTGAGAGCGCCATCTGTCGTGCCCGCGAGAATTCTATGAAGCATGCTAACTGACAAGCTCGTCTGTGACATGCGCGGAACGCGGCACTTCAGAACCAAACCGGCTTGCACAGAGAGCGCAGCCTGGCGGTGTGGCCTTCACAGAGCCAGCCTATTGGAAGAAGAACATCGGCGTGTGCCGCTTTCATTGTAAGCACGGCTTCGCCTCGACTTTGTTTTGCTGCGTGGTGACGTTTGCAGCGTAGACCATTCAGACCCATGCCGACGTCGGCTCAAGCTTCATCATGTATGACAGATATAGTTCTGATGTGGCTTAATTAAGTTCCTGAACGCCGCAATTGCTCTCTGAATGCAAATTTTAAACCTTGCAAGCTATTTGATGCTACTGTATTTGTCTTGCCGCCAGCCCAAGACGCTTGCATGATGGCAGTGATGTGGCGCGTTTGTCTCCTGTGTCTTGGGGCACAAAGGTATCCTCTGGTGGTGTGATGTCCAGCAGCAGGAGTTGTAGCAGGTTCGGTGCTGACCCGTCATACTTGTTCGTGCACGGAGCATTTCCCGAGGTCACTCTGCAGCAGAGCGCTTGCTGCTCCAGAAGGGCATGAGGTTACCAGCCTCCCTGGTTGGTCGGGTGCCCTGCTCTCCAAGACATACTCAGGTGCCTGTGAGACTTGCAGTTGGTTGTGTTGTCCACTTGTTCTGACAAGCCAAGTGCCCATGGCAGCCTTGAATCATTCAGAGTGTTGGAGAACTCTTGAGTCCAGAGGATGAAACGTACCATCTGGGAACCTTTTCACCTTCATCTCACCGTCACCTCTTCTTGGCAGGCCTCATTCCAGCGGGCGAGGAAGATGGACACAAGATGTTTGAGCACTACTTATTCTTCGAGAGTGAAGGCAGTCCGACCAACGACCCGCTGCTCAGCTGACTTTCCTGTAAGGCTGCAGCTTGCAGGTTGCAATGAACAAGAACCACAACAGACTAAATAACACTCACGACAGTGGTCTGACGCATGGGCGTTTGTTTGTCCTCCCAAGGTTTCTGTCCTCAGACTGCGCAGAAAATTCGGGAAGACTCTAAATCCGTCAGACCAAGGCTGATCATGTGGACAAATGGTGGCCCTGGAGCTTCTTCTCTGCTGGGCTCATTCACGGAGCTGGGGCCATACTACTTGGCAGATGCTTCCCTGCAGACGGAGGCTTCTTACACAGCTTTCGCACCCACGTATTGTGTTGCCCTGGAAAACGCTGCCCCTTTGAAATTGCCTTCCAGCAGGCCTTTCGGGCTTCCGGGGTTCCCACCCTTTTCGAGAACTCCTATCGCTGCCCGGCTGTGAGAGATCATGAAAGGTCCATGGTGGCCCACTGCAATTGCTGGAAAGGCTTCATCGGATTGCTCAATATTGCTCATGCTGCGTATTGTTGCATGTTCTAAAAAGGTTGGACAAAGCTCGGCTCGTTGCTGATTCGCAACTTGCCTCCTCCCGTGGGGTTCTCCTACTGCACTCCGGCTGGACCAAGCGGAGATGGCTACAGCTGCGGCTCGTGGAATGACACCAAAACTGCCAAGCACAGCTTGGCCTTCCTGCAGAACTGGATGACAGCCTTCCCAGAGAGACTTGGCGATCTTTGAGTCTTTGAGGATCCGCTGTTACTTTAACGTTTATGTCAATACATCTCGCCTTGTCTTTGCTCCACCGCTGCTCTCCCAGATATTCTTCCAACCGGCTCTTCATCATCGGCGAGTCCTATGCGGGCCTCTACGTACCAATGTTGGCACAGCAAGTCATCGAGGCGGGCACCATGCGCCTCGAGGGCATTGCCGTTGGCGACGGCTGTCTTGGCGGCGGGGATGCTCGGCTAAATCGAGCTGCAGAGCACATGAGAGCCGCCCAGCGCGAGTCGATGCTCTGTGTCAGAAGTATCTCAAGATCTCTCAAGCGAATTCGAGGGCAACGGGGGCGGGTGCGTCCCCAATGCCGGGCCTTACTTCACCGTCGAGTTTTTCCATGGCCATGGCCAGCCACCACCTCGCAAAGATTAAAGAGGCAACAGCCTTTGTTTCGGAGTTTCAGTGGACAAGACAAAAGTAAGTGTACAGAGATGTACAGAGTATCTCCTTTTAAGTATAGTTTTTCGTGATCTAGTCCCATACTTCTCAGGGTTCCAAGCTCGGTTAGTTGATGCTGAGGTTCTCGGACAAGACCTACAAGGAGATCCAGGAAGTCTGCTCCAAGGAGGACGGAGCGTGCTATTGAGTCACTTTTGTGAGAAGCAAAACTCTGGGGGAGCCCGGAAGGAGTTGGTCAATGGACCGAAGTCCGAGAAGTGCCATGCTGCTCTGGACAAGATGGATCGAGAAAGAGGCGCCTCTTCCTCATGTTTTTTTTTGTTTCGCTCTCTCTCTCTCTCTCTTTCTCTCTCTCTTTCTCTCTCTCTTTCTCTCTCTCTTTCTCTCTCTCTTTCTCTCTCTCTTTCTCTCTCTCTCTCTCTCTCTCTCTCTCTCTCTCTCTGTCTCTTTGCTCTCAGCTCCACAGCTCCGTAGCCCGGACTCTGTCCAGGCTACAGCTTCGACTACAACCTCTACGACGAGTGCTACGACTTCGACCTTGAAAAGGCAGGCTGCTCAGCCACAGCACCATGTGGCTCATGTTGGTTCGCACTCCGACTAGCCCTACACAGCCTTGCTCAAAGGGTCCAGTCAACCAGCGTCGAAGCTCAAGGCGAGAATGTGGATCCTTTATGTGTTTATGCACTGGGTCATTCATGGAGACCAGTGATCTTGCTGACCTGCAGACTACGCTCCTGGCGGGAACTCTCGATGCACCAGAACAGCTACTGGCACATGGATGGTGTCCTGCTCGAACAGACAACGATGAGATTTCATGTTGATACCAGTGGTCAGCACAGCGACTAAGCGAATGGACTGGCCCGCAGGTGCTCCCTGTGGTGGCACGCATGCCCTGTTCAAGTGGGTCAACACCAGCGTGGCAAACTCAAGATCACCGTTCGCAACACGTGCCAATTCACGTGAATCCTCTGGGGTGTGGCAAGCACATGCATGTCCAGGCGGTCAAGAAAGCCCTGAACGTGCCAGACAATGCCTACTTCTTCACCGGGGACAATGGTGTAGGTTTTACTTACAACTCGACGCAGCCGAGCCTGGTTCCATGGTACTCAAGCGTGCCTCGCCTAGACTAGCCATATGCAGGTGCGACGCATGGATTCCCTCACGCAGCATCCCACAGCCCCCCCAAGGAGGAAGCAAAGAAACTGCGGATCCTGATCTACAACGGTGATGCCGACCCCGGTCTTAACAGTGGCTTGGCTGCCCCCAGGAGCCACTCTGAACGAGCAGTCGCTGAATCGAACTGGGAAAGAACAGCCGCAGCAAAGCCGCCAAGACAGCCACCCAGCAACAGCTTAGAACTCAGCGGCATGGCATTCTAAAGCAATGGCCTGGTGTAGATGCCTGCCGAGGTTTCTATGCGCAAAACTGGACGTCTTCAGCTGGTATTCCGGAAAAAGAGTCCTGGCGTCCCTGGACACGCGATGGTAAGATCCGCATGGGCGGGTATGTACCTTGGCATGACTCATCAGATCTCATCAGGCTTTCTGTCGCCCAGGCTGAAAAAGTGCCCCAAAAGCAGTCCTCGGTTAGTGACAGGGAGCAGGATACCAGGCATTGCCAGGAATTGCACTTGCATTCCATCAACACTCCCCCAGGTCACTCGCTACGAGAATAACTTTGACTTCCTCACCATCCGTGGTGCAGGGCACAGCAGCACCGCACTGTGTGTCGAGTATTCTGCAGGTAATTAAGAAAAGTGTCAACTTAGACTGCGTTCGTGAAGCCCGTGGTTGAGATGGCAGCCCCAGCTCTGCAGGTGCAGGACACATGGTGCCAGAATACAAGCCAGAAGCCGCCTTCGTCATGATCCGGTCCTTCCTCAACGGGGAGGACTATCCGCGCTACCATCCGAGTGGTCCCGGCCCTTCCAAGCACAGGCGCGCGGTGCGTGAGAGCCCTCCCCAAGCCACTTGCAAGCTTCGATTGAAATCCAGATTCTCAACCTCGCGCAGGATGCCGGATCCCGCTCTTTTCCAAGTCTGACTTGGGGGGGAGCTCCAGATGCACAGAAACCTCATTGTCACTAGTTAGTAGGGTGCAGAGACGCCTCGTTGTGGTGGCTGAGCTTCTGTAGTTTGGTTTGCAGTGATCTCGGCGGCGCTTGGCTGTCACAGATGACAAGAATGGGACGCCGGAGCACTTTCATCTACTGAATCATAATCTACCGCGGCACTGCCGAGTGAGGATGATCATGGCATTCCTGCTGTCAGGATGCTGGATGCATTGCAGCGTTAGCCTCAAGCACGGAAGTGCAAACACGCAAATGCACAAGCACAACATAGGAACTTGACGATAAACGTTGATTCTGCGCTTCGAGCCTGGATCTGAAGCCCCAGTTTGTGTACGACCTCGGTTGAAGCTGCTACGCCTCTGCTTGCCCCAGCGCCAAGCAAAGCCGGCGGGTAGCCATGCCGCCACGACCTACACCACCTGCGCGCCTGCAAGGGACACTCGGCTTCTGCCCCCAAAAACCTGTCGGGTAAATTCAGGACGACAGCAACAAACTTTAACAGTAAGAAGTAGTAGGCAGGTGCAGGATGGCGCATGTTGGCAGAGGGGTGGTTTTCAAAAAAACCAGCTCGTTGGTTTGACCCTTGAAGTATTTCGGGGAGGGGGGGTGATACTATGGTGATACTCTGACGGCGTGCTTGAATCGAACCCGGTAACCTTTGCAACACAAGGTGGTTTGACTTGATTCACACACACATTGTTTCCGAGCCTGATTCTTTTCCCCGATCGTGGTGAAGGAAACCTGGGTTTGATTTTCATCGTCTGAACTCGCAGGGTTTCACTGGAGCCAGTGGATGCGACAGCAGAATACAGGGCTCCCTCAGCCAACAGGAACTGATAAGCTGTTGAACTGAGCTGTTTCAAGCTGCTTCTTGTACTCTCTTCTTGAACAAAGGCAGGGCTCACAGAGTCAGCCGGGACGAAGGACTCTGGGAGTCTTGGCCTGTAGCTCTGCCGCAAAGAAACAGCTCTCCAGTAGCTCTAAACAGGAAAACTCCATGGCTCAAGCCAGACTCTGTGAGAAATCAAGGGTATCAACGAGGCACGAGAACCAGACATGCCGTGCTCGCATGGTCATTGCGTTTCTGCCTGCCTATTTGGGCTTTTCTTTAAGTCTGCATTGACTGCGACTGTCTGATCAGACAGATCACGTTGCTGTTGGAAACCCAGGTTGGCTGGCTATGTATTTGCTTCCCCCCATGGTGCTCTTCGTTCCGCGCGTCCGAGCCCCTCGGCTCACACACTGTGCAGACTCAAGAGATCTCAAGAGTTTTTCGCTCCTTCGAGTGACTCGACAGTCTCACATGTGGCACATGCCGTCAGGTCACGCCTGACAGTCTGGCATTGGGTACTTCAGTTCGACTGCAAGCCCAAGACTCAGAGGCATCCGCTCAAGAAATTGACAAGCTGAAGGCGGGCAGCCTCGCCGAGCTTGCATGTCCAGCTAACACACAGGTGTCTGAGCAAGCTTAGGCATCCTAAGCTAAATCACAGAGAGCCGTCTGGATATTTAGAAGCTCCTGAACCCCCAAAGACACCACTTGTCCAAGCCTCATTCCTCTTCTTCAATGGTGTTATTCTTGGCACCTTCTTGCTAACTTAATATGCGCTTATTGCTATAATGCTATGCAAGCATGTCACCATCCCTTTCTATTCACCGTTTCGTTTTCCTGCTCTCCGGGGGGGCTTCTTTGAGAGCTCAATACGCTTCCGCAGGCCGAGCTCGAGTTGGCCCAAGCACGCGCAGCGGCCGCGGAGGCGAAGGCCGCACTCGCGGCTGCCCAGACCCAAGGGGGGCCCCAAGGGGCCGAAAGCGTCCAAAGCGTGGCGCCCTCCTCTTCGGGAACTTCGGGTGCCGAAGCCGAAGTACACGAACAAGGAAGACTAGAGTAGGAATCCCGGTCCTAGCAGGTCTCAAGCGAGACGTGTGAGATGTTTGAGTCAAGTTAGGATGAGAGAGCATGTCTAACCCTCTTCGTGTTTCATGTCACGATTTTTCCGCACATCTCTTTTTTGGTCTCCCCTTGCGGATTCTCCAGGTGACGTGACGGTTCTTGAGCCCGAGATCGTCGAGTCGACGCTGGATTTGTCAGAGTACTCAGAAGCGGAGCAGAGGCCCGCCCAGTTCCTGTACGGACAGAGCGGAGCGGCTTTCTTTGACCTCCTGGACCGCCTCGAAAACATCCCAGACGCGGGAACCACGGTTCTTGACGAGGTCTTGCGCGGTTGGTTTCTGGCGATCTATCAACTCTCAGCGGTGAGTGGCTCCGCCATCCTGCCGGAGAACGTGCCAGACGGAGTTCGAAGTAATGTGGCAGAGCTAGGAGACGGGAGGGGCAATGCAGGGCTGGGTGCTGTCTGTTGTGTGTATCCGCCTTGGCCGCAGGGCTACAAATTTGAAAGGACGTGGGCGCAGGCTCGCGTCAGCAAAGACGGAAAACAACAAGCAAATGCCACCCAAGTGGAATCTGAAAAGCCGACTCCGTAAACGCCCTTATCTGAAGACCCTAAACCCGTCTGGTACCTGAAAAGGCTCTGAAGGCCAGGCTAGTGAGCGACAAGTGCCCATAGTGCCACAGGCCTCGGAGGCGCCCCTCCGGTTTCGACCTCGTCAAATCTGCCCAAAGCTGCCCTTCGAGTCTCAGCTGCTACAGAACTAAGAGGACCAACAAAGACCAGGTAATACCTGGGCACGTACATGTCCCGTACATGTCCGGAAGGTTCAGAAGAGATTCGACGGACCACCTGCAAGCAACTGTTTCAATATGTTGCATACACCATCTGACCGTCATGGGCTTTTGGATCTTTCTGGTACAAGGCCCTTTTCTTGGCAAGCTGCAATTGAAACGTGCGCGCCAAGAAACAAGCCATGGCCCAGCCCGACAATGGCCCCAGCCAGGTGATAGCCGAAGGCCTTTGTGGGTGGCCTGCATTGCCTTTGAGGTATGTCTGTAGCATGTGACCATACAACTTGTATCATTTTTGTTCTTCTAGAGCTATAATTTTCCACTACTAAAGCCCAGAGGAGCGGCAATGGATGCCGACGTGCTGGCGACACTCTTGCTTGATGTGGAGAGGGGTGGAGACTGGCGGCCATGCATGCAACGACTGCGCAACACTCGCCTTTCTGTCATCATGTCAGATGCACTGAACTGGACAACGATCTTTCCGGATGGGGTTAACGAACGCACGGAGCTTTCCACACTCGAAAGCAAAGCACGCGTCGTTGACTTCTTTGCCAGCGACTCCTTCAAAGACAGCGGAAGCTGGTCGAATGCAGAGGTCTTGGCTGCTGAAAAGCTGATCGCCGGTGATCCGAAGCTCGCACGGGTCTTCGATAGGATTGAGAAGGTCAAGTCCTCCATCGCGGAAAATATCCGGGGTGCCTCCTTCGCCCCGATCATAGGATTTGTCGTGCTGGTGGCTGCGATTGTGTGCCTGTGCAACGGTTTCAATATTGGTTCCAATCCCGGTGGAGATGGCAATCTGATACCTGACCAGTCTCAGTTGCAGAACCTGCCTCTAGTAGGACTTGAGAAGTAGGGAGGGAACATGTTCCGTGTTCCAGTTCGCTCCGATTCAGAAAAGTTCCCCGAACCACTTTTTGAATCATGTTTCGAAGCAAAGACTTGACGAGAGCGCGCATACGAAAGACCGTACTCTGCAACAATCTTGCCGATGGAGGTTGCAGGGTGCATGGTTGCTGCCGAGAGCCTTCGTCACACTACTGGCACTTTGCAAGGGTGTGCCCAGCAAAATCAAGAAGATTTGCACATCCCTACCGACATGGCCATGAGTACAGGGGTCAGGCTAATGACACCTCCTTCCAAAAAGCAATGCACAGGAAATATTTGCGATTGCAATTCGGAAGCACAGGCACAGACCAGAACGCACTCCGAATGTTGCGTTTCGCAGGGGGAGGAGAACATGTGTTTGGCACCCTACCTTCGTCAAACTCAGCATGCGCAATCCTGCACCTTCACCCTGTTCGGGCTCTATTCTCGGGCTTTAGCTTTGGCAGCCGAGCCTGCCCCTAAAGTACCACCCTCAGCTTTTGTGAATGGGAACCGCAGGGTATACTCACCTTTACCAACTTTCCGAGGCAGGGGGTCATCCCTGCCACCGGCACCACGACGGGATCGCAGCTGATCGAGATCCTTGGCCAGCAAGGTGGGGCAAGTTAAGCAAAACTGGGCAAATGCATCCACTGTTCCCAGGTGCTTATGGGCATCTTCAAGAGACTCTTTGGCGGGTTCGGGGTCAAAAAGAAGGCCGGCTACTAGTTACTCGGGGTGGATGCTAGTGGCACATTTCCCAGCCTGGCACCGTCCACACAGAAGGTCCGGATCGTAGTCGTCGGACTTGACAACAGCGGTCATGACCTGAGCTTTCCACAGCCTTCTGCCGTGCCTGAAGCATGGGTGCTGAGGCAAGACCACTGTCCTCAACGCCTTGAAACCCAAGAAGGCCACACTGGAAACGGACCTTCGCTCAGACTTCCTTCCAGCAGAGAGTGAGAGTAGCTCTTGCTTAGGGCTTCGTGTTCCCTTGTGGCCAGCGTTTCTGCGAGATGGAGCTGAGGTGCCAACTGTGGGCTTCAATACAGAGGAGTTGTGAAGTTCTCGCCACTGGACACTTACCACTGCAATGGCCGCAATCTCTCTGAAGGCTTTGAGCTCTGCAGGAGTTTCAGAAACATGGCGTGAATTTCTCTGCCCTCGACATGCTGCGGTCTTAAAGTCTTGTTGAAGGCGTCGCATGCAAAGCAGAGGCTGACACCAACCGCAGGTCTGGGCAGAGCCGATATCGGAATCTGTGGGAACATTACTACGGCCGAAGTCCCATTTCTCTGCAGAATCCGAATGAGAAAGCGCAGAACTCAGCAGGGTTCCATCCAATCCTGAGGTGAGGTGGAGGGCATCATCGTGGTCATCGACTCCACAGACAAGCTTCGTTTCGCAGTTGTCAAGGCAGGCATGCGCAGTATTAGCACCCTCCTGTATAATTTGTTAATTACCCTAAAACCCTAAGCGGGACAATTCTATATCGCAGCTGCAGGATGAGCTGGAAACCATGCTGGCAGACCCCAGAATAGCTGAGAAGAAGATGCCCATCTTGCCCCTCGGCCTTTTCCGGCCCCGCACCTTTCCGTTCAAACCCCCGCAGACTTCCACATAGCTCAGCCTCAGTATACCCCAGAGCACTGAGGTTCTTGAACAATAAAGTTGATCAACCAGCAGCTTCGCCACCGCAGGAGACAATGCAGGCAGGGGGGTCATCGGGTGATGGAAGGGCAATAGAACCTGGCAACTATAGTAGAAAAGTAAGAAGACTCTCATATGCCTCATATGGCCTCGTATGGCCTAATATGGCCTCATATGGCCTCATATAGCCTCATATGATGTTCACCCCTGGCACCCCAGCACCGACAGGCTCTAGGCCTTGATCGCATCACCGACAGGCCGGGCTCGGAAGCACCTTTATACTTTTTTAGGAGTTGGACATGAATATCACACAGAACAATAGTACTGGTACCAGCCATAGCAACTATTGCAATAACAGTCGATGATAGCGACAGAAGTAGTACTGACTCTTTCTTGAGTTGGATTCTTCTGTTTTTACAGACAGGCCCTGGCAGCTCTTCTCCTGTGATGCCCTGAAGGGCGACGGTGTGGAGGAGGCAAACATCTTGCAAGTTGTACCAAGACGGGAGGGAAGGGCGCAAAAAGGTGCCAAATTGGGGTCAGGGTTGAGTATAGGGTTTAGGGGGGCACGTTGAGCACATATGCAGGCTACTGCAGCCTCCCCCGGACTGCAGGCAATAAAGTGGCTGGCGGAAAACATGACCAAGTGAGGTCGCTGAAGGCCACCTCATGAGTGTGCCTGGTTTCATGGTTCGGGAACTCGTCAATTCTTCATCCGCGCCGCCAAAGGCATTTGACTGAAATCTCGTTGCTCTCGGTTCGCATGCGAGGTGGGCGTGCTCTCATGTGTCATCTCCTGGGTGTTGGTGGAAGGGCAGAACTGTGTGGTGCATCTGCTGTTCCAAGGCCAGCGTGCGCGAAGACCTCCATGCGAGGAGCTTCGAGACAACCACGTCCCTGCTCCTGGGCAGTTTCACACCATGCACCACCGCAGCAAGCAATCGAGATAAACGGTTATGTTAAGGCTGACCCTAAAGATCTCGAACCGTTGGTCACCCTGATTAAAGAGGTAGAGGTATGGAGTCCGAAGCAGCACGCAGGAACTCGCATGAATGTGCTGGCACTTCAGTATCTTAATGACTGACATGGTATCGTCGTATGCATCATGCTATGTCAAGACTGCACTGGCTGTTTGTGGGGCGGCGTGATGCTAGACGCCATCATCCACAGCTGCTGGAAACCAATAGACTCAATGCTGCGCTGCAGAAAAGGATGACACCCTGCACCCAACGAAAGGGTGCAAAATCGAAGGAATGGGTTGCAACAGCTACATACAGAGATGTAGTTGAGCTGTATCGGCGCTCTGCACAAAGCTGCGGCTCAATATCAAAGTATTGAGTACGACATCCGTCTGGACCCCCTTGATGTTCGCATGCCTGGCATTCAGGCTCCGTCTGAGAGGGCTTTTTCAAAGAGCCTTTGACACTGAGACCACCTGTTGGGCAGGCTCAGGCTGCTGCTGGAGCTTTGAATCTGCATGAAGGCCATTGCTTTGTATGCCCTTGCCGACATAGTATACATAGACTTGGAAGCACATGTCTAGAGAAAGCAGGGACACAAAATGGTGAAACAAAGGGTAAGAACAGATGCTAGGTGCTAGCCCTGTAAACAGGCTCACCTCTCCTGCTGGAATTTGTCAGAAGCTCAGGGTTCCCTTGGAGCATGCGGCTCAAGCAGCATGTGAACCCGTGAACCCTGCTCAGGTGAAGGAAGTTCACGATTGCAGGCCCTTCCTGACTGTTTGCAAAAACCTTATTTCAGAGAGAATGAAGACCGTGTCCCAGGTCACAAGGGCCAGAGGAGCACCCATGTGCAGACACGTGTAGGTGCCACGTGAAAGTTGGCGATAAGTTGGCGAAGTCTTGCGAAAACGCCGTTTGACACTTGAAGCCCTTTTTTTCGGAGATCAGGTGCCCACGCGGCCTGCGCCAACCCACCTTGCCGGATGCAGGACTGACCGAAGGTGTAACTCTGGGAGGCATACTCGTACCATCTCGTACCCATGCCTGCATCACACTGCAGGACCTTCGAAGAATCGTTTCTTGGCAGCGCTACGCAGATCTTTTTGCGGTCGGGAAGTCACCTTCTCTCCATGGACTCAGGAACCACCGGATATCCTCTGTGCCTACTTGGAGCATGCCATCCAGAACACGACCAGCCCCTCGCCGACGTCATCAGAACTGAAGCAAAAAGCGCATCAAAGTGCAATGCAACTCACACGACAACAAGTTCTGTGCCACCCAGATTTTGGACTCGCAGAATCTAGATGCGAACGGGAGCGCCTTAAGCACGCAAAATCCTGATGCCGTGCGCCGCAGTGAAGGTCAGAGGGCTGCATTCGCGCAGCCATCCGCTTTGCCGATCCGGAGAAGAGTGCAATGGACCAGCAGGGCTCACATGGGTGGCTCGCCAGCATTCTGGCAGAATGGTGAAGTTGGTTTCACGACCGCTGCTTCCAGGCTACAGACGGCCTGTACATGTACATTTCGGAGTCGGATCCCTGGGTCTGTTGGTCAACTCTCGTTCTTAGTAACAGCAAGTCACGCTTCAGGCCCTCCCGTATCACCAACTCTACAGGAGCGACGATAGCTACTGCATTCTGCTCCACAGCTGCTGTCAACCTCAGCAAAGAAAGTCACCCATGCTGCTTGAGCTTGCCGTAGGAGGGCGATGCAGCTGCTGGATCTGGGAAGGATTGTGCAAAAGCGCTCAGAACCTCCAAAGCTTTCTCATCTTTCAACCTTCAATGCAAGGAGTCCTCTGCAGAGGGCGATGCTGCTGCCGGCCGAGAGGCCGGTGCCTCACAATGTCCACATTGCTTTGACGGCGTCGTTGTACATCGTTGCATCTCCCTGGCCCTCACTGTCTCACGGAGGCCGCATGGGCCGCGGTCGAGGCGCACTTGCGGTACACTTGCTGAGCGGCATATTGTGGCCCTT
Source organism: Symbiodinium natans (assembly GCA_905221605.1). Lineage (NCBI taxonomy): Eukaryota > Dinophyceae > Suessiales > Symbiodiniaceae > Symbiodinium > Symbiodinium natans. Next base: position 3,972 of record CAJNDS010000407.1, on the reverse strand, counting down.
TTCTTTTTGTTCAAGATCCGCATTGCCACCGTACGCCGGGTTCAGGCTGTTGGCCCTTTGTTGGATGCCCTGCAGCCCGTGCCGGGGCGGCCGGCACACAGTGAGGTGCTGGCCTTGACGAGCAAAAAATCGAGAGTCGAGGGAGATGGAGGGAGAGCCACATGTGAGACTGTTACCATCGAGTCTCCGAGAAGAAAGGCAGAATAAGATGTATGGAGGGTAGGACCCAAGCCCCACCAAGGCAGAAGCTGCCGGCGGTCATTGTGCATGGGGTGAGGCGTGCGGCGCGCGCAGCGTGTGTGCGATGCTTTGAAAGCTCCGGGGCTCTGGCATTATGCTTGCTTTGAGTGCTCAACCGCACAGGCTCTTCTGCAAAGTGGCAATGCCGGAGATGCTAACAGTTGGCACAGTCTCTCCAGGCGGGCCTTGTGGGTCTTGAGCTGTGATGGCCTTTCTCCCACTATTCTTTGATCAAGCGAACTCTGCTGCGGAACTCGGCTCAAGATTCAAGACAGGATGCATATGAGACGACAAACACAGACATGATACGACAAACACGTACTCAACCGCGGCGAACCTGATCGGGAGCGGGTGTTCAAGGAGGCTAGCACCGCTTACTTGGCATATCTTGGCATCTAACCTTTTGTTTTCCGTCAGCATGCTGTGGCGCAATTCGGCAGGCAGCCTTTCTGCATGCCAGCTTTGTACAGGAGCTTGGCACGATGTCGGAGCTTTGCCATTGCAGGTGAGTCGATGACCTGCACATCTTGGACCACGACGTCACGTGCGGATTCAGGACAGATCCCAATCGCAAGCTCAGCAGAAAGACTTGCCCAAGAGATTACTGGAGCCTTGGTCGCTGCCTGGCAGGTAGTTCGCTTGGAGCTCGCAGAGCAAGCTTGATGCCCGGATGGTTTCCAGATGGCATGTCACAGCTGCAGTGGCTGAACTGATGCAAATCGAGGCCCCTCTGGCTACCTTGGTTTCTGCATGGGTCCGCGTGTGCCTCAGAGCCCCTCCCGAACACTGTTCCTCCGTCAAACTCATGCACGGGGGGTCCTCAGGAAGGAATCCGTGGCGAAGGCCGTGCCGCAGCCGAACCTGGGTCTGCAGGGGGCCCAGCTCCTGACCCCTTTGACCCCTTCTCCAAAAAAATGAGCTCTTCAACAAATTGGACAGGTGCGGAGTGCAGACGAGCGGCCGAGAGCAGGACCATGAGTTCAAGGCTCGACGACATTCTGTGACAGCTGAACATTTTCAGCCAACCCCTCTCTGTATAGCGAGACGAGTGTGTTCCCTTTCACTTTCTTCCGAGCCGGTCCCTGCAGGTTCTTCGGCTTCCGCGGCTGCTGCCTCGGAGCCTTCGTGACATGCGCAGATCCCTTTAAGCCTTCAACCGGGCGCCTGTGATTTTCAATGCCTGTCAATGCCCGGTCCTAGGTGTGGTCAGTGCAGTGCCCCTGAGTTCGAACCCAACATCGAGACTGAGCTTTCCTTCTCGAGCTCTGACAAGGTTCCCCCGAGAGTCTTTTCTTGTTGGTCGTGTCTGTCGGAAATCTCAAAGCTTTCTGAGGCTGTCGGCAGCAGCAAGTCCATCCTTCAGAGGCCATGCGAACCGTGTTGAGATGCCTTGAGACTCAGCCTTGAGCTCACGATGCCTTTTGCCCTACTTCTGGGGTGAAAGGAACATCATGGTTGCCAAGACGGTGATCAATGACATCTACCGTGATTTAGAAAGCCGCTGTGTGACGGCACGTGCCTCACATCGTGCCTCACACTCGCTAAGACCTCTGCGTGACCTCGAGCCGAGAGACTCAGGAGCAACGGCAGTATGAGGACTCCGGCTCCAGCCCGTCGCAGCAGAAATTCAACGTCTGGGCCACGTACACCAACAAGGCCAAAAGTAGCTTCCACGACTTGCAGCCCACGATGCCAACCGATAAGTCGATGTTGGAAAGCAGGCCCGCTTGCAGCACTTCGCAGCCGAGTCCCTTGCCTTCGTCCAGCGGAACGCCGAGTGCAGGAAGCAGCTGTAAGAGCAAAGTGCTGCTTCAGCCGTCTGGGTTTTCACTCGAGTACCCTGTTTGCACCGGACAGGAGCCGATTGACGCGTCCTCAGAACTTGGTGAACTTCATGCTACCACATTTGAACGTCCATCATAAAGGGCATTTCCCGAGGCTGAATTCCAAGCAGCTCCGCTTCCTCATCATGTTGCAGCACCTTCTCAGCGAGGACAATCTTTGCAACCCTGTGAGCAAATAAGAAGCAGCGCTTGTTAGCATACGAACTGTCTGAGAGGGGTTTGTGGCGTCTTTGCTGTCCTTGGGAGGATTGCAGCGATGCCAACCGGCCTGAGTCGCTCCGAAAGCACCAGGCCGTAGCTGGGAGCTTTGTTCTGCCAAATCTTTATTCATACATACAAAATTAAAGCATAATATGTGCATAGACATATGTATATATTAGTATTGGTATATTAAGCACAGCACCTGCACAGCACATGCCCAACAGAACCTGCACAGCACCTGCGCAAATCATGCGTAACTGGCAATGCTTGCTCTCCCCCCTCGTCCCCCCGATGCACACGAAATCATTGCATCAACACACATTGCTAGGAAGGAAGAAAGGAAGGACGGATCTTTGGGTTCAATTTCTTTTGATCCCATAATAAAGAGCATTCTGCCATCAATAGGCATTTTTTATCAACACCCATTCGAAACTTTTGAAACTTTTGTCTGACCTCTGAATCGTTTCCAAACCAAGCATGCGAGCGTTGATTTGCCAATGGGCTCCCGTCCCACCCCAGTCTCCCGCTCTGTAAGCTCTGCAAGCTGCCTTCCTATAGAAACTCGTCGAAGGACATGTAGCCTTTCTCGTTAGACAGCAGTGATATCACTAACAATCCAAGGTGATCCGGGGCAATGTGGTTTCATACCTTTCATACCCTGCAATTGCCCAGAGCTTGCAGTTCGGACAGCCTCCAAAGGTCTTCTGGCAAATTGTTTTTCATCTTTCGCCCATCCTATACAGATACACAGTTCTCAAGAGGGGAAGGTTCGAGAGTTCGAGACAGTTGTCGTTATGCGGAGGTTCGACGTGTGTGGGCTTTGTTTCACGGTGCAGTTAAGTCGTCAACTCAATTCATCGAGTCAGAAAGTCCGAGTGCCTCGATCGCTGGATCATGGAAGCAGCTCACTTCATGTGCAGGACACCTTTGAAGGGGTCCTTACGGACAGCGTCAGCTCGCAGTTGGTGGAGGCGGACCTTGTCAGAGTTGGAAGGTGCCGTGTCTCGGAATCGCAGCTCTCAGGACGCACATCGCTGTGAGTTCTCCATTGATGGCAACTCCTTCAGCTTGCAGGATGCACAACTGTTCGTTCATGCGATGACTTCATCTAGGTTCTGCACAGCGTCCGCAGCGGACATGTTTGCAACCGGGAGAAGCACACATCGCTGGCATGAACAACATTCAGAAGAAGTGAGTGCTTGTGTGTGCATGACTGCGGTTGTGCGTGACATTGTGCGACTGAATCCCTCATGGCCGAAGGACTTGCCGCACATCGACGTCGGCCTTGAAGAAAGGCACATTGCGAAGTTGTCTTGACGTTAGTTCGCTTTAGTTGCGTCCAGGAAGCGCCGCATTGCTCAGTTCCAGACAGAGCCGTCCCGGCTACATTTCAGTGTCGCAAGCTCCCATGAATGCCCGCAGATCTTCGAATCGTCGAAGAGAGAACTGGCCGACTGCCAGGCTTGTGCAGGCGTTGGAGACCTTTCTGTTGGGCCACTGCAGCCGCCGAGGGTCGGTGGCCACGAAGCCCAGCTCTGTCGTAGTGGAGAGATTGCTCTTTCGCTGTGAGGCTCTCTGCCGGTGGGACAAAGCGACTGATGCAGGCGGATTTCCACACAGATCAGTGTCACGTTCGTTATCATTATTCTGCGGCATAGAAACCTTCAGTATGTCTAGCATCTGTGAT
>CAJNDS010000406.1:105000-147033 GCA_905221605.1 Symbiodinium natans | reverse complement strand
TAAACCCTAAACCCTAAACCCTAAACCCTAAACCCTAAACCCTAAACCCTAAACCCTAAACCCTAAACCCTAAACCCTAAACCCTTAACCCTTAAACCCTAAACCCTAAACCCTAAAACCCTAAACCCCTAAACCCTAAACCCACCCTAAACCCTAAAAAACCCTAAACCCTAAACCCTAAATAAACCCTAAAACCCTAAACCCTAAAAACCCTAAAAACCCTAAAAACCCTAAAAACCCTAAAAACCCTAAAAACCCTAAACCCTGAAACATACACCACCACACATACACCACACATACACCACCACACATACACCACACATACCCCACACATACCCCACACCTACACCACACATACACCACACATACACCACACATACACCACCACACATACCACACATACACCACCACACATACTAGTACCACACATACACCACCACACACATACACCACCACACATACACCACACATACACCACACATAAAAATAAAAATAAAAAAAAAAAAACATACGCCACACATACACCACACACCACACATACACCACACATACACCACACATACACCACACATACACCACACATACACCACACATACACCACACATACACCACACATACACCACACATACACCACACATACACCACACATACACCACACATACACTGCATCACGCATACACCATCATGCACCACACAGCGCATGCACCCTACCACACCCTACAACCCGCACTGAACCGCGTGTACGCTGCACAACGCATGCACCGCACCCGGCACGCAGCCACACAGCAACACGCGTACTCTTCACAACGACATCACCCTCGCCACGCACGCACCACGCATCCGCTATGCACCACACCGTGCATAAAATCCCAAACCACGCATACACCGGTTGCAAACAAATACATACACCGCACACGTCTGCACACGCACACTGGGCAACACATACAATACACCGCTCCAGGCATACAGCGCACCACGCGCACACTACACAACACATTCGCCCTACCACGCATACATCGCGCCATGCATGCAGGGCACCACGTGTACGCCGCACAATGCGTACACTGCACACCGTAAGACATCACACCAAGCATACCCCGCACCCTGCAAAACACCGAAACATGCATTCGCGCATTCACCACACCACGTATACTTACACTGTAAACACACGCATACACCACACCGCGCATTCGCCACAACCAACGCACATATAAATACACATGCAACATATGGCTTTGCATTGTTGCTAGATGGGCTTCATATCTGGACAGATATATGGCAAGCATGCAAAAAGGAACGAGGCTCGCAAATACTTCGCTGTCACATTTGCGGTTTCATGCGTATAAACATGGCAGTCCTATTTGTGGTTCGATGCGTCTAAGTAAGCAGTTGTGTATCGTTGCTTGATGGGTTGCATGTATGGACAGATCCTTGATAACTTGTCATGCACGTTCGAGAAAGGAAGAGGACGGTAAAATCCTTTGCTGTTATATGGTCTTATGTGTCCAAATGGTTTTGTATCGTTGCTGGATAGGTTTCGTATCTGGCCAGATATATGGTAGTCATGCGTGCACATTCAAGACAGGAAGAGGATCGTAAATACTTTGCTGCTATGTTTGTGATTTTACGCTTCTGAATGGTTTTTTGCATCGTTGCTAGATGCGTTCCATACTTGGCTGCTATATTTATGGCTTTATGTGTCTAACAGGTTTTGCATCGCTGCTAGAGGAGTTTCATGCGTGGACAAAGCTATTATTACTGCGCGCACGTTCGAGAAAGGAAGAGGACCGCAAATACTGCGCTGTTCAACTTAACGGTTCTGCATCGTTGCTAGAAGGGGCTCATGTATGGACAGATACATGGTAATCACTCGTGCACGTTCGAGCTGCACCACGCACAATTACATCACACATGCACCAGGCCACGCATACATCGCACATCACACCGCACTGCTTGCGCCAACAACGCACCACACCATGCACACCACACATACACACATCACCACTGCAGAACACAACACATAGTAAATTGCGACAACGCGCAAACACCACTCCATGCATACAGCGCACCACGCATACACCACACTTGTCACACCACACAAGACCACACCACCCCCGAAAACCACCGGGCCCATGGTGACAGCAGCAGCAGGACCAGGATACGTCGAAGGGCGGACCAAGCTCACTCACCATGAAGTCTCGCACAACCTCGCTGGTTCTGGGTCGTGTGTCCGGCCCGTTCGGGCGCTCTCGATCCTGGACGGGCCATGGAAGTCATCCCAGAGGGCTCACCAAAAAGGCTTGCCATGGGCTCCTTCCCCAAAGGGCGCTGCCAAGAAAGAGGTTCACACTAACCGTCCCCAGGTCGCTGGAAGGCACTCCAACACGGTCAACCGCGAGGCCCGGCCCCACCAATCTCCCACAATCCAGTTGTACGAGTGGTTACGCACACAGGGCCAGCTGAGCTGCCTTTCGTGCCGGATGGATGGGATGATCGGCGGTTAACGAATCGTATCCCTAGTCACCAACTTCCGGCTATCGACCAGCCTAATCCAACCAACCAACCACCTCACAGCACACACGCGCACACACACACACACACACCACACACATCCGCAAAAGCACCCATGCGCCACGCGCAGCGCAGTCAGTGACATATATATATATATATATATATATATAGCGTCTGCCACGCAGCACGTTGGTGGCGGGTGCCTTTGCAGCCTTTTCGCAGCTTTGCATGAACCATGTAAGCGAAGTTCTTCAAAAACAAGCGCACTGCGCGCCTCTTCTGAACCCGAAGCTCCTTCAAACCCCAAACCTCCCCAAGCCAGACATGCCATAAATCCATTCTGCGATATCAGGTAAAAGCCTCCAGTCAATCAATATCTATTTCTGAACATGTCACGGGCATCCTGTTGCTGCGAGAGAATCACTGACAAGTCAAATGTCTAAACCAACCTATATGCTCCTCAGGAGCTACATTTGGCAGGGGAATGACGTGAAATGGCCCTGGCAAACAAACCTTGGCCGACAACCACCCAAAACCGAGCCATACACGAAATCCAGGCAACCACCGCCGGCCAAAACGAAAGCTCGACTTTGGTCGAGAGTCCAAGCAAACAAAGCTTCAAAGATCATTCCAAGCAACGCGCACAACTCTAGGAGCTCAAACTGATGCTTGGTGTTGAGCCTCAGGCTCCTCCTCCTGCGATGCGTCCATGCCTCCCGCCTACACGTCCCGAGTAGTGTTTGACCCGAGCTACTGTGGGCGGCTGTCAGAAACCCCAGTATGCCATCACTCCTTCTCTGAACCATTCAGCGGACCATCCCCTGAAACTCTTGTGAAAGACGCAACTCTCTCACCGAATCGAAGGAAGACTTGGCTTTGGACTTGTGGCAGTCAAAAGGGTCCCAAGGCTGCGTTACGTCGCCCTTGCCTTGCAAGGTACTGCAAAAGGTCAGCATTCCAAAGCTACGGCTGAGAAGTCCTAGCTGGGACACGGAAGCGGCATCAGCACTTCAAGAAGGCTCGTGAACAGGTTCTTAACGACGGGCGAGAACACAGTGTCCGAGGCAGTGTCTCTCATCGCTTGTTTTGCATACTGTAACACTGTAACACCCCGAAGCTGAACTATAATTGGCATGGCACTAGGCCCCTCAGATGGCCTCAGAACTTCGAGCTTCGGATTGAGACTGCTTGGAATTTTGGTGATGTCACAGACCTTGAAGCTTGAAGCCTCCCTCGGGCCCCTAGATAGCCCAAGCCTCTTTTCCAGCAAGGCTGGCAGGCCACATAGTCTCACCTTGCCGCAAGATCCACAAAAGTGTTGGTGAAACACTCCGTTTAGGCATGGTCACCGCGGTGCTTCCAAAAGGTTTCCAAGAAAGTGTTTACGAACACAACCTGCCTTGTCAGCTGTTGACTGAACGCCGCTTGCACGCCATAATCTGGGCTGGACAGGATTCCTGAAGGGAAAAAGCTTTGTACGGGTTGGTACTGCGATCGCGCACAGGGGCTTAGGAGGAGGCACGAGGCTCTTGGGTTTTTTCGCGCGGTGGGTGTGCTAGGGTTTAGGAATTAGTGTTTGGGATTGTCGAGAACTCTCGAACTCTGAGTTAACCAGGCCTTGAGAGAAAACTGACGGTTTGGAGTACTAAGTAAGTTTCGCGCTAGCCAACGACAGCTCAGTCTTGACATACTCCTGTGACATGGATGTTCCCTGAGGCCAGTAGGGTCTCATGCAAAGCTGCATGCTTGGACTCCAATGAATTTGGAAATTTGCCAGCCTTACAACCCTGGATTGCGACCTCAGCAGAGTCTTCAGCGAAGCTCCCGGCGTGCATGAACATTGCATTCCACATGCACCCCAAATCATGCAAATACAATGCTCCTCGTCATCGCGCGAGCTCCCAGCAGAGTCACAGTGAGTCTTTACCACTGTGGAAAGACATCGCGCTGCTTGTGACTTGAAGCTTTGGTGAATCTGTCGGCTATATGGCTTTTGTCATTTAGATTTATCTTTGCCTGAGGCAGCTCGTTTCATGAGCTGCATTGGGGGCTACCTGGCAAGGTGCGTGGAGTAGATTGATGCTTCCGCCTGATTTTCCAGTATATGGCGATGAGATCAGCCAAAATAAGCTTGAAGTGAAATTTCTGGTAGCTGAGCTTCTACATCCCTCTGTGGCCACCTCAGCTCTTCATGTTGACAACATCCCTCAACTCAGTCTGCAGATCTTGTGTGCCTCAAGGGGGGACGAAATCGTCAATCTCGCTGCCGAATCCCTGTTTAGAATGCACACTTGCCCATCAAACAAAGCATCTCATGGCCCGTGCTTGTTTCTGGGATTCTAAATGATTCTAAGCTTGTGAAGGCCGGGTCAGTATCTCGGAGTTGACCCCAAGGGTCGCCATATCCTCAAAGTGAAAACGTTGGTTGTGTCTAGATTGTATTTAGTTCACATCAAGGTCGGTCAGGAGCTGTCATGATCGGCGCGATTGAGAAGCAGAAGTTTGCTTGCGTCTTACATCAGTAGTGCTACTTGCTGGAAAGCCTGTGCGTCAGAAACTTGGCACGACGTGGCAAAAGCCGTGACATCGATGTAAAAGGCTTTTCACGGCATTAACACTGCAGTACCAGTCTTAGACCGTGACACGATTCTTTGGCGGTCTTGCCGAAGGTCTTTTGGTGCACTTTCTCAAACCTGAAACTGTTGGATATAGTTGAGACTCGCTTGATAATCTTTCTGGTTTTCTAACAATCATTCGACCTCGACAAGTACGTGAGACGCGGGCAAACCCTTCTGAAAGACAAAGCCAAGTAAACAAGTGTTTCATTGTAAAATATATAAAAACAATCAGCCTGTGAACATGCAAAGCCATTTACATTTAGTATATTCTCGTGCGCAAAACACGCATAGATAATTTTCATTGCAGGGGGTTCCAGATTAAGGTTGTCGCCCTAGATTCACGACTCCAAGGTGTTACGAGTTTAGAGCTGGAGAAGCTCCCGAGGCAAAACAAGTTCCTGTCGTAGAAAGTTTCATGATGGTGTGGTTTCTGTGGTAGGCTCCTTGTCTTTTCCTTCCGCCCGATGTTGAGTGACATCGCGCGTCTCTCTGCAAGTCCACTGAATTTGATGAATATGGAACGCAGCCAAGGATTCCATGGGAAGGAGGTTTCACCCCGAGAAGTGATCCGAGCGCTGGGTCACTAGCGCCCAGCGCCAGTTTCTATCTCATGGTCCAGTTCATCCATAAAACCAATACTTTAAATCGCCGCTGGCCATGAGATCCAGAGCCTGCATCAATTACATAGCGGACGCACCACCCACAAGCTTGACATGATTCAAATCCTGCTCGTGCGCATCCCGCCATGCACTCATTCCGCATGACCCCACGTCTTGATGGACTCTCGCTCCTGAGGCGGCGGCCAACACTGCACAAAGGAACTTCAGCAGGCTGATGGTGGTGAAAGTATACCTCCAAGCAAACGTACAGCTGAAAAAGGCCAGCTCCGTGATCGCCTCGATGGTATATAAGCCAGGGGCACTCGCACTCTACGAGGTCCAGCATGGTGCTCGCGATGTGCTGGAATTTCCACTTTTTGTCACGATAACATAACCAAAAACGCAAATGCTTACTTACTATATACTTGACTCGCATAACAACTCAGCCAAGAACGCCTGGTTTCTCACAATGTCACACAATCATCTATTTCCAAACTGATGTCAATTTGGAGGGCCTCTTCCCCAGTCATCTTCAAATCATCCTCAAATCACCCCTTCCTCAAATCGTCCTCCACGCTCCATGCCCCACAGGAAGGCGCGGGAGAGGCCCGCCCGGTGGAGGCCGGGAAAACCCATCTTCCTCTCTTCTTCATTCAATGACATGATATGTACATCTCCCCCCTCCCCGCCCGCCCAGGCATCCCGCCATAAAGCTGCTCACTGCGTCACTAGAACGCTCTGTTTTGATTCTCGCCACGTCTGTCCTTCCAGCCATGTAGATACGACTCGGCACTGCGCCGGGATATGTGCGGCAGCGCCTCACCCATTTTCACAGGATCATACTCCATGCCCGCAGCAGCCAAGCCGTTCCACTTCTCGCGTGCTTGCGCAAGATCAGCAGCCGTGACAGAAGGAAGCTGCTCCTTGATTGTAAGCGCCTTGCTCATGAAAATGCTTGCCTCGTCTGCGTTTCCTAGCTCATGCAAAATCTCAGCCAGTTGCTCACAAGTCTCTGCGGTGCTTGCATGAGTGAACCCGCACGTTCGCTCACGTGCATGCAACGCTTTCCGGAAGTACGACAGTGCCGTAGCAGGGTCTTTGCGTAACCTGAACAGCAATCCAAACTGATGCATAGTTTCTCCCACTTCTCTGCTTACGATGCCGAAGACCTCCTCGCGAATGCAGCACGAGCTGTCAAGCCAATACCTGCTCTTCGAAAACTCACATAACTCCATGTATACAGATGCCATGGTTTGCATAAGTAAAGCCAGTTTTGGAGCATGGCAGCCTCTGATATCCACTCCTGTGTCTTCGATGCATACCTCTTCATCTTTAAGCTGGGAAACGGTGGAAGCGCTCTCTTCACGAGGCGTGGGATGGAACTTCGACTTCACTTTTGCAAAAAGCCTTACAGCCAGGCTCGTTGACATCGTTGACGTTTCGTTTGCGTGCCCCTGTCGCTCCTCAGCCTCAGCCTGCCCTTTGCGCCCTCGCTTTGCTTGAACCCGTCGCGTCCTTTCAGAAGTCTTCTGCACTTCTTGCTCTTCATCAGAATCTGCCAGCCTTGCCTGGACGTCACTATTATTCAGCTGTGAGAGAACGTTTAAGGCTTGAGTCAGTGCTGCCAGCGCTTGCTCAAATTCTCTTTTGCGCATCAATACCAAGCCCACCTGATACAACGTGTCCGCAGTAAGAGCATTCATCTGGCCAAGGGCTCTTTCCCGATCTTTGTAAGCAACTTTCAGGAAAACCAAGGCTGTCTCAAGGTCTCCCTCGTTGGCGAAAGCAACTCCAAGCGCCACCCGGCTGGATGCGGCCTGCGCACTGTGCTTTCCAACCAGCTTCTCGCGCAGGGCCAAAGCCGCCTGCAGGTACGGCTTTGCTTCCAAGGGCAAGCCCAACAGCAGGTGAGCTTGGCCGAGCTGGTGCAAGGAAGCTGCGTAAGTTAGGTTCCTCTTGCCAAGGTGTTCCTCCCTGACTGCAGCCGCTTGCGACAAATGCACCAGAGCATCCTGGACATCGCTGGCGGCGGCCCGCAGCAGAAGTCCTGAGCCCAGCTCGTGCAGTGTCTCGGCAAGGTGGAGGCTGCCTTCGCCAAGTTGCCTCCGGCGGATAGCCGCTGCTTTTTGGAGCAGCATCACCCCTTCTTCCAAACGACGCGGGCATCGCAAGCAAAGTGAGCCGAGCGCATGTGCTGAGCATGCTATTGTTGCTTCATTGTTTGCACAGGCGGCCCGAATCAAGAGAGCTTTCTCGTAGCTTCGACGGGCTTGCTGTACATTGCCGGCAGCAAAGTACACACTTCCCAGCAGTTGTGCTGTGGATGCCACCTCTTCAGAGTCCAAGCCAAAAAGCTCCGTGCGTATGCTTAAGCACTGCTGCAGTTGCTCAGTAGATTTGTGCAGGACATCGCTCGTTCGTTGCTTGCGTGCTCGAAAGGCAATTCGTAAGTGAAGCAGGCCCAAATGGAACAACTGCGTTGCTACAGCAGCCGACTTGTATCCAAAAAGCTCTTCACTGGCTTGCATGGCCAAGCTCATAGACTGGAGGGCTTCCTCGTCCCTCCCAGATCTAGCACACACACTCGCATACAAGTTCAGAGTTGAGAATAAGTCGGGATCAGCTGCGTCGAGAATGTCTTTCTTGTATTGCAGCGAAGCCATGAGATGATCCCGAGCGCGTTCTAAATCTTCGCACTTGTCATGAACTTCGGCAACAATCTCATGGCTGCGCGCAATGTGTAGCTCTAATTGGTGCCGCGCGCCGATGTCACACAAAACGCTATCGACGTTTGGCATTGTGCTCAGGACCGACTGTTGACGCAGGAGCCGTTCTTTGAACGCACATAATGCGAAATGGTAGTTCACAAGCACTGGGTTATCTTGCTTCTTACTATCCATTCGCTGGCGGTCACGCACTATCTGGAATCTGTTGGCCTTCACAAGAAAAGCATAGCCGGCCAAGTGCAGAATGGTCAGGACATCCTCATGCAAACGACCCTGGAAGTGCTCACGTCTTTCCAATACCACACTCAAGGTGTGTAACGCTGCATCTGTGTCACCCAGATGAATGTAGGCCGCGGCCATGTTCGTCATGATCGTAAGTACAGTTTCATCGGAGTCTTTCTTCTTACCAGCTGCGCGCCGGACGATTCGCAAAGCTTCACGAAAACTCTGAAGCGCAGACATGACATCTCCACGCTGCAAAGAACAACACCCAAGGTTAGAAAGCACGATGCCTTTCTGAACTGGCTCGCGGTCCATACTGTTGAGTCGCACAGTCTTCGCCTTCAAGGTGGAGGTCAGCTCTGGAAGCGAGACTTTGCCATCATTAGCTACGCTGTCGAGCATAGTGAAAACTCGATCAGGATCTCCAGGGTAATCTAGTCGCGATAAGGCTTCAACAAACTTCTTGTGACCCAAAGCAGATCGCCATTCGCCTCTTACCAGCTCGGTGTACAACATCTCTTCGCTGCCATCATATTTCTCCTTCACAAAAGCCTTTAACACTGCAAGTTCTGAGGCTGCTGATTTTTTTCTTTCGGACGTGAGCTTCAAGGCCTGGTTGAAATAGTCGGAGGCAGTGTTGTAATCCCCCAGCAAGTACATTTCAACCCCCCAGTTGTTGGTGTTCTCGGCTTCGAAAAGGGATTTGCCGATCGTTGCCTTGTGCTTCTTAAAAGCAGCTATGACGTTATCATCTTGAGGATCCAGGTTGCCGGATTTCTTGAGTTTCAACAAGCTCTCCTCTCCAATCTCTTGCACCACTGGGTCGGCCGACAAAGCCAAATTCTGAGCTACATCCACGAAGTCGTGCGCCATCACGTCCGCCAAATCGTGAAGTCCGATATCACCCTGGCTGTTCAGCTGTTCCCTTCTCCCCTTCATGCTGGTGCGAAGCCGAGACATGTAGCTAGTCTTCTTGTCTGGATCAGGTCCCCCCAGCTTGCTGAGCGCAGCAATCACTTTGCCACGATTCGTGCTGCCCTTTGCCTCAACATCAGACCGCACAAGGAATCGGGAGGTCCAACTTTCTGGCTTGCGGGCGGAATGAGGAGAGCCACGAGATCGAGCAGAAGTTGCATCAGCGCCATCGAGGTGGCCTGCACCCGAGTCTGGCTTTGCATCCACGGGCTTCCCTGCAATCATTCTTCTACCAACAAGTTCAATCTCCAATGACAAGGAAAAACGAAACAACCTTATCTTGCAAACGAATTGAGTGCTGTGGAAAGAGGTCGCTGCTCATCCCACACTATCTATCAAGCCGCATGCAAAGGGCAGTATCATCTGGCATGTCCAAAAAAACATGTGCATCAAGTCGAAAACCTACACTCGCAGTCATGCTGTGAGCAGACCACGCATGTGTGGCTCGCACATGGGGTCGCGATGGCGGCAACGTTGTCGGCCTCCTGGGTAACATTCACAGGTCGCACTTTTCCGTCCGCGGCTGCCTGGTGCTTGCTGCAACATCGCGGACAAGGTGAAAACCTTGCCTTTTATGTGTCTGGAGCAGAGGTGGCCCAGCAAGAAAGGTGTGGCAACATCACATCACCCTAGTGTCATGTCTTGATAGCCACCTCCACACATGGATTTCGTCACGCATCAGGCGTGTCGACGAGACGAGCAATTCTGATCCCTATCCAAGGGAAGCTCTGCTTGCCCTGAGTTCGGTCGCTTGGGGCTGACCTCGATAATTCTTAAAGACGCTAAATACTACTTGATCACCTTGATTGAAATGTCTCTTCTGGTTCGTTTGCAGGAAAACATCCATGCCATTGAACTTCTGCTTCAGATCCTCATTGCCAATGAAGCCATAGCCTTTGTCCTGCTAGCAGCACAAGCACTAAGATGCACGCGACTACCTCAAACTAACTGAATCGTTTGTCAAATTAGCTGGCCTCGAGCCACATCGTGATGCGCCCTTCAAATCTCCTGTCTGTGATGCCAGGTATGTGCTCCATATCTGCCGGTCTGTAGCTGGGGTGATTCATGTCGCTGGAAGGGCCAGGCGGCAAGTCGTCCCCGTCAATCAAGTCCAGTGCTTTGTCTTTCTTTCTTTTCTTGCCCTTTTTCTTATCGTCATTCTCACCCAACATGGATCCCATCATAGCACCCATCATCATCATTTGCATTTGCATTTGCATCTGCAGCATCATTTGCTGCTGCACTTCGTCGCTCTCTCCATCAGGGCTGCCTCCGCTCGCTGGCCCCACGCCGGGGCCCGTTGGCCCTGGAGGACATAAGCCGCCACCCATGCCGAGTGGGCCAGACATCCCCATGCCCCCTCCACCCCCACCCAGACAACCACCCATGCAGGGCATAGATGTCCCACTGCATCCCATGTCCAGCCCGGCCATAGCTGGCATCTTTGGCACAAATCCCTTTGGCAAAGCAGCACCATTTGGCCCGGGTGCACCGGAGGGGAGCTTGGCCTCAGCATATGAAGGCAAGCATGCGCAACGGAATCATTGTAATCATGTCAAAATACTATTTTTTGCTTCCCCTTTACTTGATGATGCGAAACCATTAGTCACTAGGTTTTAGGTTCAAAAAGCCCACTTTTACGAATCCTGAAAACGTTGAGAATACTGAGAATCCGAAAGACGGCCATCGGTAAGCCAGACGAGGTTGCTGGCATAACCGGCGGCCCTGCACCAAGTGGAGGTGCGCCCTTGGCCACGGCACCCATGCTGCTAGGAATGGGCATGCTGCCCTTCATCATGCCACTGGCTTTGGCCAATGTGCCAGGGGCGTTCGCCTTCGCAATGCCGTCAGCTTCACCTGCACTACTAAGCAAAAAACAAGTATACCCCACAACCACAATTTGCGAAACCTTTTGCATATATCGTTTGAAGACATGTAGCAACTGAGATGACAACCTCCAATGGCGTTCAATTTCGGGGGCACGGTCGCTGGAGAGGTCGCGGATGCTGGCGGCTGCCCTTCTGGCGCATTTGCTGTGGAGGCAGGTGGACTAGAGTTTTTTGGCTTGAAACTCTGTTCTAGCTCCTCACCTTGTTCCCGTAAAGCAGTGGCCAAGCGCTCCCGTGCCCACCGGCGGGGATCGACCAAAATGGCCTGCTTGCTTTCATCTCCAAGGACTTGTGGAAGTTTGTTTCTGTCTTCGTCTTCCTCTCCTTCTGTTTTACCAACTGATGAATCGTCCAGCTTCGTTTGCGTCTGCCTTGCATCCGCAGCCAGGTCATCATCGCCATCATCATGCCTGCTCTGTTCCTGTTGTTTCTTATGGGATGCCTCCAAAGCTTCACGACTTCTCTTCAATTCGGAGGTCCTCTTCTCCAGAGCCTCTCACATACATGTGTTGCACGACAGTAATGTAGCGCAGTGCTCGGCCACGCAATGTGAAACAGAAAACGGCCCACAAACTTCAAGCAATTGACATCTACGAAAACAACCGGGCCAAACGGCAAGAGCTGCACCTCTATCTGCGAAAGCAGCGTGGAGCTGGTTCGCTCCAGGGTCAACTTCACATCGGAAGGCGCCGACATTCCTGTGCTGGGCATCTTTACGGCAAAAAAAAGACTCCAAGAACATCAGGAGCCAGAACACAAACAAAGCACAAACTGCTTCTCCCAGATTCAGCAATGACTTGCAAAATGGCGCCAGCAATCCGCAGGCCACGGCCTTGCCGTAAAAGCCCTAAGGCACCACCATCCGCGCATTGATGGAATTGCTACCGTCTGCGGCCACAAATGGCGTCACAACATAGATGCAATGCGATGACCATGAACCATAACAATGACAAACAAACAGCAAGAAACACGTAGATGACGACCACCACCACCACCACCATTACCACTCGGTGCAATGGGAAGGCCAATTTTTTCTAAACACGTTGTTCATCAAAAACGTTTTTTCGGCCTGCGTGTCATGTGGTCAGTTTCGAAAGTGCGCTTAAATTGGGACCACGAGGACTTGGCAAACAAATGACTAAACAAAAGAGGAATGTGGAGACGCGTTTTAGACCATGTTTGTTTGCGATCTTGAACTTGTTCGACCAGGGCGCGACCTAACTTCCCAAGTGTTGTTACAAAAGCCCTTAGCAATTGCGAACGAGGAGGCCTTTGAAACTCGCCATCCCCCGAAACTGTAACTGTCGTCACTTCTCGGAGCTTCGCGCGTGAAAACGTGCTGCCCCGGCAGCCGAGCATCCCAGCCATGCACACGACCGCTCAAACAACCCCAAAAAGCCTTCCACTTCAAACACACTTTCTCTCAAGTGGTTGTCTGTGAGATGTGGTTTCCTTGAGCATCCAAGAGAGTGGTTGCTTTGGAACCAGCTATGCCGACTTGACCAAACTGATCAACAGGGAGAACTGTGCAATCTGCTCCACTGTCCAAGATCACTTCATCATACTTCATCCAAGCTGGGGATACGTCACTGCCCTGCCCGGATGTGTGGGGTCTCAGGAGCTCTGCCGCATCGGCAGAGGAGGAAGTCCTGGCCGCGTAATCGCGGACGACCGCATGGGTTCATTTTCAAGCGCTGCCTGCTGAGTCCGGTTGCAGTAGGTAGGCCTCCGAACTTGATCACTGGCGGACCTCGCGAGAATGTTTTTCTTTGCTGTCCGCTGCGGGCACTCGCTGGACGGCCCGGCGCGCGCGCAGTCTGCACTAGAAGCTGGGACTTGTCGGTCCAGCCCCCCCGATTTCAGCGGCCAGAACTCATAAGCGATGCCGCGCATGACCGAGTGAATTCCTGGTGGCCGATTGGCACGCACAAAGCAACGAACCCGCGTTGCGAGGGGGGCTTGTCGCCGCGCCACACGTCCTCGCCGAGCTCGCGCACGCCGGGCGGCGCAGGGCCACCACGGGTATGATACCCACGCGTTTGGCGAAGGTTTGCAGCAACCCCGGCCTCGCGCTCGATGGTCGCGCTGACAGCATCCATTGGCCACAGGCGCGCAATGGAGCGTAAATGTCGTCCAGGAAGGCTGCCAGGAATTCACCCGCCTCCAGCTGTCGTGCTGCGCCGCACTATACACAAGGAGCAGCCACGCGCACGAGAGATCCGATAGGAGCAGCAAACGCCGCAGCAACTCGGCCCCGGCGCGCAGGCGCTCATCGGCCTGGGACACAACGAAGTCCTGGTGGCCGATCGGTCCGCCGAGCGCGACGAACCTGCTGTCCGGGCGGCAAAATGCGCCAAATCCCCCCGCCAAACGTCCGGTGGCGCTGCGCCTCCCTGAGCGTTGTAAAACGTTGTAGATTTGAGCCTTGCCGAGGTTGGCAGCGACGCCCACGCCGCGCCCAACCTCACCGTCAAGGATGCCTCCCAGGCCCAGCTCGCTCCAGCGTGACTCCAGCGTGGTAACGACGTAGGAATCCCCGAGAAACGCCAACAGGCGCTCGGCCACGAGCGACTCATGCTGGCCCAACGCATAAATGCTTGGGGCGTAGTAATAATATATTGAGCCAAGGCTCAAGAGCCGCACTCCAAGAAGCCAGGTAGCAAAGCCTATGAAAGGTTCGACAAATATATACAAGATTAAACAAGCTGGCACCATTGAGGAGGCCAACAAAGCCGGGGCCAATTGGCAAGATCCATCCAGCGATTTTGAGAAAGGTTTCCTTGCGTTGGTGGGCGAAAGAGCATGAAGCAAGACCCGTCTCAGTTGCACCTGGAAAGTGGATGGCTCAAGAAGGCACACCTGACCGTGAAGGTGCCGAGCGGACAAAGGTGGCAGCGACATCTTCTCAGGGCCCGCAGCATGACATCATAGAGCCACGTGGTTGGAAGTCAACAAAGTTGAAATGACCCCGGCCACCATCCAAGCTTTGAGGATGATGATGATGATGATGATGATGCGTGAGGAAATCGCACATGGCATGGGGAGGTGGAAGCACGCTTGACCCGCAAAATGGACGAGACAGCTGAGCAGTTGCACACCAGGATGGATACAGAATTTGCTGCAAGAACCCAACTGGAGGACCGGGTGCGCCAGCTGGAGCACACTTTCTCTCTGTTCAGCACGGAGCCCCATGTCAATGCCACACGCAGTATCGCACGCAATGTTGCATTTGTGGCTCATGTATGCCTTGCCGCTGCGGCGTGTGAGATGTGAGTGCACTTCCTGAGTGGCGTTCTCACACAGTATATATCTGCGTCTAAATGTTAGTAGTGTCTTGACATTGTCATGCTTACTTAACTCATGTCGAAATTGTTGGTTTGATATGGTTGATTCACGTCCCATTGGCCCTTCGGGTAAAATTTTTCGAAGCTGTAGTGACACCGGTTGCATGTTTTGGTGCCGGGCATCGCAAAGTACGGCAGCATCATCTTCGCAAACTGGATTCAGAATGGCGACGATTGCTTAGAATCATGGTTGGACCGCCTTGGGGACTTGATTGGTCGTTACCCTGGCATGAGGTACTGCACGAATGGAATCAACATGTCCAGCAGATGACTCAAACGTTAAACTTGCAGAGCTGGTCTTACAAATGCATCCATGGCTATTGGAATTTCGCACATCATGTGGCAAAGTTGCCAGCAAACAGGTGGGTGAAGCGTGCGATGAGTTGGTCGCCAAATGGATTTCGCGTTCCTGGTAGACCTCGCGATTGTTGGTACACGCAGCTTGAAGCTTTTGCGCGTTTCAATGGAAATACCTGTTGGACTGAGTACGTGACAAATTTCTTTGACATCGCGCGGGGTGCATTCATTGATTTTGTACAGCATTGAGAAAATTGAACAAAGATGATTCGTCAAAAGCCGTCGATGTTTAGAATGATTCTAACATTGACGTGACGTCATGCTCAAATGCAGTTTGACACCATGTAAAGTTGCGTTCTTTGCCTGCTCCTCTAAGAGGCCGCCTACGGGCATGCAGGACTTACTTACTTACTTACTCACGTCGCATTCCTTGATGTTTGTGTTTGATCATGTACATATTGTCTCACTTTCAGTTCTTTCTGATCGTGACACACGATCGTTCAAGGACCCGTCTCTCTCTCCGTAGTGCCGAAGGATACGGACGACGAGGACAAATCAGTTGTCGTGATCGGCGTTTTCCGGGAACAGGTTGTTGCGGGGGCGGAAACTTTACTGCGCGAGTTGCTGGCACATGTCGACGGGTTCCAAGATGTCAACGTGACGGACGCCGAATCCGCACTGGCATTGGTTCAATTTACTTCACCACAGCAGGCTTTCAAGTTCATTCGCTCGCAGAAGAAGCATAAAGGCATGCAGGAAGCGAAACTTTGGGCATCAGAGAACCGCTCTCGTGGAGAGCGAAGCCGGTTGAAAGCCGTCAGCAAGCTCAAAAACTTCTTGATTGAGCTCGGCGGTTTTCCCCAAAAAGACGTCATTGCCAGCTACAAGATGTTCAAAATAGTCGTCCGGGTGAACTCGAAACAGGTCCCCATTTTCGCAGCACAGATGTGCACCATGGAAAGTTTGCTTCCACTAAACGTGCAAATCAGGACGCAGGCCCATTTCTTCGCTTACGAATTATTTCCAAAAATGTACAGAGCATTCGTGACCCATCCAGATATGATGATTTCTTGGTTGAGATCGACAATGTGGAGTTTGATGTGTTATTCATATCCGAAACGTGGCGTGGTGAATCCGAGGAGGTGTTCCTCACAGCAAAGCAAAACAAACTATTCCTCAGTGGCGGGTTGCGGAGTAAAAGTGTGGGCATTGGTCTGTGTCGCAAATGGTGCCATGAAGCTGAAGACATTTCTTTCCATGCATATTCTTGTCTTGATGTTCAATCTGCACGGTCGCAGATTTGCCATGATTTCTGTTTTTTTTTCTCGCCGTTTTCGGACTGCAACACGGTGCCAGAGCTACGTTGGTCGAGCTACTACCACAGCGGGCGGTCCCGGTTTAGGGACGCAGGGGCAGGAGGCTAGGCCCGGCCCTTCATTGGTGGTGAGGTCGAGCACGCGGTCCAGTGCAGGGCCGTCGCTCGGCCCAGGCAGTGGCGCAGCCGGCCACGCTCGGCCCAAGGCTGTGCTCGCAACGGCGAGCTGGACCGCAACGGAAAGGGCTCCCCACCAGCGTCTTGCCCAGCCGGAGGACGCCGCAGCGCGCACGGCAGGCGGCGCACGTAGAGCGCGGAGCCGGACGAGGTCGCGAACAAAGTGCTGCGGCCTCCTATCTCGGAGCCTAGGACCACTAGCTTCTGCGGGCCGCCCCTCGCGAGTTCGGGGTACGTGCGGCGCTTGCGTCGCTCCGCGACCTGCAGCACGGCACCGTCCACCTCCACGGCGCATGGATGTGGATGACCCGTTCTGGTTAAAGGAGACACGAGTGTTGCGTCGCAGCACAGCGCTCCTCCGTTGGCGGTGGCCCCGTTCAAGGCGGCGGCGGTCGTCCACAAAGAGCCACTGCTGTGGCACGACCTGACCTTCGGCGCCGACGGCCTCTCGTGCCACGCGGACCCACGTGCGCTCGACGACTTTAGGGCGTCTGGCCAACAAGCCTGTCCTCGGGCAAGCGAGGGCATGGTCGCCATAACGCTCGACGACGCCACCACATCCCGGGTTGGGGCCGCAGCGTCCGGGGCAAAGACGTAGAGGCAGCCGTAGGCGACGCCGCAGGGCAATTTGCATCGCTTGTGGCGGGATGCGGCTTACTTCGTCGCACGGTATGGCGGTGAGCCATGCACCGGCACGAGGTCCCGCCTGAGAGCGAAGAAGTGCGCGCGAACAGGGCGGCAGCAGCACGAGTCCTCAAGCAACCGTCCAGCGGTCAGCGACTAACTACCAAGTGAAACAAATGTACAGATCGCGATGTACAACGAAACATAACTCAAACTAACAGCGTTCAGAATTACACGCTCAGACCGTCCAGCAGGGAACGCTGGGCTTGACACACGGCTGCCACAAAGCTCAAGTGGGCAGACATGAGACTAATGGAGTTGCGCCGGTCATGCGGCGTAAAGAGCAGCTGCAAGAAGGCAGCGTCAGCAAACTGCTCAACTCCATGCACACCTGCCGCTTCACAGCGCCGCAGCCACACATCCCTCCAGGATGCGAAAATCGGCAAGGAAGGCAAAAGCACGCGATCGCGAGAGTGCACGGTAAGGATCCGCGATGAGCGCTGCCAGCCATGCGGCCAGTCTCCGGCACCTGGCGCCTCAGGTGGGGCGGGGCGAGCGCCGTCGAGGAGCATGCTCCACGTGGGGCAGTGGCTCCAGCATGCTCCAGCCTGGTCCTGTAAGGTGCGACGCGCATGCGCTGCCTCTGCGAAACAGTGCGCGTCGTCCCCGATCTCTGCTCGCGCCGCGCATGCTGCTCGCGCACCCGAAGCAGCGAGGCGCGCAGGGGCGGGCGGAGCTGCTGGGCCGAGCCGAGGCTTTCCAGCGCGGAGCATGGCAGTCCTTGCTCCAATCAGCCCGGCACCATACCCCCTCCGGCGGGCAAGAAACACTCCTCTCGCCGGAGGAAGTGGTCGAGCGCAAACGCGAATTGGCCTGTGCTAAGGTTCGCAAAGGTGAGGTCTCGCGTGCACGCCAGGTGCTGACTGCGGCCGAGATTGGTCCCAAAAAAACTGCAGTCATACGGCCAGTCACCGAGGCCTACGTCCGGGTTAGGGGGCCCCAGAATGCCTCCAGTCAACTCATGCCAGTGGGGGCACGCTTCCCAGCCTTCTGTACGCAGTGGCGCCCGAGCAGCCTCAGCTTGGGCCAAGCATCGCGCGCCAGCCCCAACCATTTCGTTCAGAGGAACTTGCCGCAGCAGTTCGTCGTTTGAAGCACGGGAAAGCATCTGACGAGTTCGGACCTGTTTGCAGAATTATTGCATCATGCGTCCCCCATGCTGTTGAAGGCGCTGCTCGTGGTGCTCGACTAACTTCTGTCTACAAGAACTGCACCAAACGCTTGGCGCAAGACTTGTTTGTGCAGATTCGCCGCGCGCAGCTGGGGCTGGTCCCCTCGCAACTCCTCCCCCAGGTCAGCGACGCCCCCCGGCGGCGAAGCGGAAGACCCTGGTTTTGCCCTCGTTGGATGCTATGCCGCAATGGGTCTCGACGGCTCCCACGACAGCATCGCGTGCGGGGCGAGCACGCTCCGGGTCGTGTGTAAGGATATATAAGCCGCCGAGGAAGGCCAGCAGGCGTTCGTGCGACTGCAAATGGGATGCGGCCGCCTGGAGACCGCCGTGGCCAAGGGAAGACAGGGCAGGGGCTAGGGGATCCCCCTGCTCACATCCCTCCCCCTGGCTGATCTCGCGGCAGCGACCGTGGCAATCCCACCAGCAACAGGCGGAGGGCTGCCCGTAAAACAACCGCACGAAGGGCAAGAGTTCCGGCGCGACGTCGCGAAGCGCGGTGAGGAACGACGCCCGCAAGATGGTGTCATACGCGCTGCGGCCGTCGAGGGACACAAGCGTGCCGTCTGGGTGGAGCTCCAGCACGGCGCGCACTTGGCCAGCCAAAGCGTCAGACCCAGCCCCTGGAGCGCGTACCGGAAGGGGCGCGTAGCGCGAGCATGCGCCAACAGCTCGAGGTAGTCCTCGCTTTGCAGGTTGCAACAGTGTTGCGACCAATCCCTGTGGCAACAACGAGCAAACCGCACAGGGTCGCGGGACCCCGCTGCTCGTGTGTTGCAACAGCCGCATCGCGGGCTTGCGCACTGTTCCGGACAGAAACCTGTAGCGCATGCAACATCACCATCGTCTTGGCTCGCACGCGGGGCAGCGACCGTGGTGGCACGGGGGTGTGCACAGCAAGTCAGATGGGCGTGACGCCTGCACACGGAACGGAGCGAGGCACTCAAGATGCAGCTGATGCCGCGCACGCGTTGGGAACGGCTGCGGATGGCTGCGGCAAGAAACGTCCCGGCCATGTGGGAGCAGTGGAGCAAGGGCATTCAAGCATACGCAACACGGGGTCACCGGCGCGGACGCCGAGCATGTTGCAATGAACGTGTCGGAATGTTTCGGCGGCATCGGCGTCCGACTGCATCGACAACCCGTCGCACGGCACGGCTGGGCGGGCTCTGGCGGGAGGCCGCCTATTCGCTGGCCTGTGTGGGGGGTCGGCGAGCCGCAAGTTCGAGCCGGGCGTGACACGATGCAAGTTCCACGAGAATCAACCGCTTTCTTACCAAGGCAGCCCAGTTAAACCGACAAGCGTGGGGCGTGCAGTTTGCGGGCCGCCCTGCCCCAGCTTCCCCACCTCAGCGTCCGAGCCTTGGCCTCCGCTTTGCGCGAAGTCAGGTCACTACAGGTCTGCACTTGTCGACAGCACAGGGACTGTGAGAGTGACCGAAGATAACCGACGGTCAGTGCTCATACAGCCCGCTGACAAACTCAGTGAACGTGCGTCTGTGCTCTTTCTGCATGCAGCCGCTAATGATGCCCAGCCAGGGCGATCGTTTCCCTTGCGCGCTGAATCCTGAATCACATGCGTGTCAGCGCCGCGTGCAGCCTCTCCATGTGATGTGATGTGTGGCATGCACGGGGGTTGTTCAGGGTTCGTTGGGTGGTTGGGGCTTCTTCGGCTTCGGCGCCTGAGTGTTTGAGTGCCTTCACTGATAACGGCGCTGCCATGATTCAACCGTTGATTGTCAAATTGGATGGATTGATGGAATGTTTTTTCTGAGACCCTTGCGGGGCTGCCCAGCAGTGCGCGTGTCCACGTCAGATGGATGGGTACTTGCTTGCACCTGTGCCGGAGGCCTTGCTCGAGTGCTACGGAGGCATGTGACCGGCATTCCGATCGCTTCCGCACCGTGCCGGTTCCGGCCCCTCATGAAGAGGCCACCGGTAAAGTGCCATGCGAAGACTCTTGGACAGTCTGCGTCTCAAAGTCAAAGTCAAAGTCCCGCAACCGTAGCGCGAGCCGTGGCCATGGCGCGAGAGCCTGGACGGATGCCCTGGCTGCGCTCATTCGTCGTGGTATCCCTCAACGGCCGCAGCGCTTACGACTGCATGTCCCGCGCAGCCTTCCTGAAGAAGCTGCGCCAGGTGGCCCCAGAGTTGCTTCCTTTCGTCGGATTGTTTTCATGGCCAGACGTCCACGTACGGGAGGGCGCTGCCGCGACATATGGCAGGCCGACGGTTGCAAGCAAGGTGACGCATTCGCCCCGGCATTGTTCGCGCTTGGACAACACGACGCTCCGGCCGAGGCCTTGCACCCTCATGACAGCCTCGTCGCCTTTTTGGACGACTTGTACGTCGTGACCACCCCAGGCCGCGCCCACAATGCGCGGGACACGACCGTTGATCGCCGAACTCTGCGACGATGTTTGGCGGGCCGATAACCGAACCAGGCGTGGTCGCCCATCACCGAACCAGGCGTGGTCGCCCATCGGCCATCCAGACTGTATCCGCGCAGGGGCAGACGAATGCACGCGCACGGAACGTCAACTGCTGGACCACCTGCCGCAGCTGCACAGTCGCGAACATTTTCATTTGCAGACCTGGGCGTTCCGCGCACGCACAGCATGTGCTGACCTTGCCTGATACTCGTATGGTTGAGCGTGCTGTACGCTGAACTATGCTGCAATGTTAGGGCAAGATGCACAGGCCGTTCACAACAGCATTGGGACGATAAATTGATTTTCGTTTTGCCGTTGGTTTGCCGTTGGATCGGCCAAACGGACTGGACGCAAATGGAAGATTGGCATTTTAGAGGCTGGAGTTTACGCTTTGGCCAGATCTGAGAGCGACGTGAAGGTGGCGTAGGCGGCGGGGGATTGTCGATTTGGGCTTACAAGCTGACCTGACCTGATCGCAACCAGCACGTCTACAGATGGCGCCGTCCGTTGTTGTTTCGCGGGTCGGGCTGGTTGTGCGATGCAAAAACCATTCGGACGATGATGGGCACAACCATGGGCTATCGCAGCCGGCTAACCCAGCTCGTCAGGCCAAAGGGCTGATTCAGACGATGCTAAGTAGCATTTGCTGCGTGCGCCCTTCCGTTGTGAGGGGGGCAGCGGTGCCGCAATGCCCAGAAACTGCGGGGACATAGCCAATTTGACAAATTGCTGGTAGTATTGGCGACTCCTTGGGCAGTACAACCCCCCTGGCACCGCAGTTAAACACTCATGCGCGCGAGTGGCGAAGCTATCACACCGAAAGCTCGCACAACACGCTCGACGGAACACCGTGATGCACGTCGCGTGAATATATAGAATCGCGTCAAAATACGGCGTCTAAAAGTGCGAAAATGTGAGATGCCACTCCGGCCTTGGAGGGGTTCATGACGTCCACACATGAGATTTTCATTGCCAGGGCACGTGCGATTGCAACAATGGGGTGCGAAGCGTGGCGAACCACGTAGGTCTGGGAAGCGACGCTGCATGTGTCGACATGTGCGACGCGGCACGGCTTGATAAAGCATGGCAGTGCGTGGCAGGAGTCCGGAAACATCGACTGGGACCTGTTGTGCGCCCTTGTGGTGTGAACAGGTTTCACCGCTCCGCCTCACTTTACTGGAGGCCTCTTCGGCTACAAACATCCAATGTTGCCTAGGTCCTAGGTCCTGTAAGTCGGACTCCCATACCTTTTCCGCTGCGAAAGCGAGTGCGCATCATCTTGGCGGCTTCAATCGGTCGACGAAATCCTGGCCGAAGAAGGTGGAGTCTTCTTGTGCACCGCGAACAACATCAAAACAACATGTCCTTCTTCTCAATGCAACCACGCGCTGTTTTCCCAAACTTCACCAGCAACTTTTTCAGATTCGACACCTGTCGGATGAGCGCCAGCACACGATGCTGCACAAACTGGCTGAATTTGTTGACAACAATACGGCACTAGTTCGCAAGGCTTGCGTGTGAAGTCCAAGTGCAACGCCTGTGCTGTGGTTTGCAGATCCCAAAGACATGTCCGCCCTGCATCGCCCTGCTTACTAAATTGTCAGAATGGTGCATTACTTGCGCGGTCAACAGCCACGAACTGAAAGCAGCACGCGATGTTTAAGCTGCAACTGCAGGCGGCGCAAGGGGAGATGGAGATCCTCCAGTGTTCTACCGCGTAATTTGCATATAGTTACATAGTCTGGCCTGATTACTTCCCTGACTGCTTGACAGATGACGTGTTCCCTCCTCAAAGACACTGCGCAGCCTCCCACTGACCCAACCACCCAAGGCTCCGACGGATAACTTCATCAAGTCTTCCCTTGACTCCTCGGGCTCCTTTCGACGGGCACAACCAGAAGAGCTGTTCCGAGTTTGCTACGATTGCAGGTGCAAGGCATTGGCCACGTGCAAGAGCACCTTTTGAGCTTTGGCTTCTGTCACAACTTCAGGCGGGGGTCCAGAGACAACCTGAATGGAATTGGCTGAATTGCGTGTCTGAGCCTATTCGTCGCTGACTCTGGGACGCGTGAACAAGTTTGATGCCCACATCCAAATCCTTCCCTGAAGCTTGGCAGCGTTTCAATGCCATCTCCTTCTCGTAAACCGGGTGGACACATGTCACCACACGTGCAGCAAAGCAACCCATCCACATCGCTTGCCCTGGCTCAGAATCTAAAGTGATTTGCAACGTACAGAAACGTTGTGAGCTGTCCACGGGCCTCCACTTTGCTGGCTTCGACCCGTGCTGCAATGGCTTCCAGCTTCTCCTGACGCCATCGCCTAGGAGGTTCTCTCTCTTCCTTCAGCTGCCTGCAACTGGCCAACCTGGGGCGCAAACTCGCGTGACCTGCTCCGCCCCCTCTCTTGTTCTGCCTCCTACGTGCCAGAGACATCCAAAACGCGTCCAGCGAGAATCAAGCGCAAGACTACCTCCTGCTCTCTTTTGGGCAGCAAGGAAGGATCGACACACACGGTCCTGGCATACATTCCCACACCAACTCTTTTTGCGAAGCATGATACCATGTCTTCCAAACATGCCAGCAGCAGACGCTGTGAAATCCTCTTGCCTTTGATAGAGCGGGACTTCCAGCTAAATGCATGGACGACCACGAATTAGAGGGCTGCCACTGACAAGGCACTTGTCAGCGTCTGCCGGCTTCACCCCCACATTCGCCATTTCGTTCGCAACCGCCTGCAAAATTGCGATCAACTATGTTTTTAAACCATCGGGGGGGAGGGGGGGGGGAGGATTTTCTGAACATCAACAACTATTCGTGTCCCCGATGATCAGGTTTCCGCCCTTGCAAACAAGGTTGCTCCAACAAAGAAATTCGCGAGCATTCCAATCTTGAGTTCTCGAGCAGTCTTCGAGTTCACAGTGCTCACAGCCGGCACATTCTCCGGAAGAGAGTCAGCAGTAACCGCTGCTACTATTGATCCTGATCTTTTCCTTCTGCTTCATCACCTTCCACGACAGCACTGGCCAGATCGGCCACAAAAACATCATTGCCTTTTTCCATGTTTCCTTTAGTGCCTTTTCGTTTGCCCTTTCCTTTTCCTTCTCCTTCTCCTTTTCCTTCTGCTGCTCCCTGCTGCTCCTTTTCCTCTTCCTTCTCCTTTTCCTTCTCATTGTCCTTCTCATTTTCCTTCTCCTGTCCCTTCTCCGTTTCCTTCTCCCTTTCCTTATCCTTCTTCTTTTTTCGTTTTCCTCCTTTCCCTTGCCATCGGTCCTTTGCATTTGCCATTGCCTTTCCTGAACATTCCCTTTCCTCTTCCATACTTTCCTAGTATCCACTGTGGCTGGACCGTCATTCCGTACAACTCCAGTCACATGCTCCACGAGCATGACACATGCTGCTCCACTCGCCTTCTGCAGTAGCAAAGAGATCAACAATCAATAAAGTCTTGATTCTGAAAACAGGCAACTACCTCGCTCTCTCAGGCAGCGGTGGGCTTGCACACACGTACAAGTCTCTGACTGCCAAAATCAAGTCTTCCCATTTCTCTCGCTGTCCTATCTATCCCTTCTGCGTTGGTAGCGGAAACCGTGGGACTTCACCTTCGAAATGCATGTCTGGATCTCAGTGGCCCAAGCTCCGCTACAACGCGAAACTCCAAATGACTGCAGTCGGACCCCGTACCGGCCAACACGACAGGCACTCTCCCAAATAGTCATAATCGCAGCTTGATCTATCTTTCCTGACTGCAGTACCAGCGGTGCGGTGACTCAGTCCAGCTCCCCCCGAGCATGTCTAAAGGCAGAACATGTGCCCTCCAAATTGTGAAAGTCAAAACTGTGAAACTGCTAATCTCGCAGCCTGCGCATTGGCTTCGATCTCCTGGTCGTCAACATCCTCATCTTC
Source organism: Symbiodinium natans (assembly GCA_905221605.1). Classification (NCBI taxonomy): domain Eukaryota; class Dinophyceae; order Suessiales; family Symbiodiniaceae; genus Symbiodinium; species Symbiodinium natans. The sequence goes on along the minus strand of CAJNDS010000406.1, from coordinate 122,168 downwards.
CTCCTCCTCCAAGCTTTTCGGTAGTCCTTTGCAATTTGCAAATCTCCGCATCTGCCAGCCGGGGTGCCAGTAGAGGAGAAAGACCATGAGTCACATGCGTTTTGGGACCGCATCCTCCACAACCTGGGAAATGTGTCACATTCTAAGTAAGAGGCATCAATTTGAAGATTTTCATACTGGAGCTAGAGCTGCACGCAGCCTCAACGTTCTCCGGCTTGAGCTTCACAAAGCGCCCCTCCAGGCTTACCTCCAAACGTCCCCAAGCAAAAGAAATCCCAGATGAAGCTTTAAGCACCTGGAGCGTCTGATTGTTTTCCCATGTCCCAAGGATGCCAAAGCAAGCCAAGATTGTTGCGGTGACAATTCGGACTAGGACTAACCGGCAAGGGCGAGGGCTGTAGATATGCCTCTTGCGGATACTAACATTCAGATGACCATCTAGGAATCTAGAACTCTATGATGATCTATTTACGTATTGAAGGCTGCTTGGTACTTGGCTGCTTAAGGTCATGTGCGGTTCTTGTGTGGACTCAAGTGACCTGGTACTTCTGCTGGTCATCAAGAAAGCCTGAGCTGAGCCAAGACTCATGAGACTCATGATTCACCCGGAGATGGTCAACGAAGACCGGGGTCTGTGCGAACAATAGTGGCTCTTTTGCCATTGTTCTCTGGCTTGGACACCAAGTCTTTCAGGACAACAGCACCTGAGGAACCCGACGAAGTGGAAGAGACAACTACAATTTAAGTCATTTAAAATGTCTCAGCTGAGGAGGTTTCACTGAGGGCCCAACAACCTTCCCGAAGAAGAAACGATGGAACAGCCACAGGAGTCTAGCAGGGCAGACACTTCACGCACTGTGGCAGAGAGTTCTGGCCCCGTTTCTCAAATCCTGAACCAATAGTGGAAGTCCTCGGCTGTCTCGCCAGATTCCTCTTTGGGCTCCTTGGGGCTGGCGACTTTGGCCAACTCCTCTGCCTGCTTCCTAAGCAAACTTGAACATGCGGTACATGTCATGTGTGGCCCATGCAGCAAAGCGTGGCACAGCCTACACTACGTGTGGGATCTGCTCAATGGCTGCCTTATTGCTGCAGCCACCTCCGGCGCAAGCTTGCCAGGAGCAAGAGCGACCTGGCAAATCATGAACTCCTCAGGTTGAAAACCAGGAATGAGAGATTGATGCCTGCATGCACTGCCTCGTCCAAAGCCTTTGCATTGGAAGGAGCCTTGAACGAGAGATGCTGCGGGACCTGCCGTGACTCAGGTCTTTCGGAAATGGTCACAACAACAACAACAACAACAACAACAACAACAACAACAACAACAACAACAACAACAACAACAACAACAACAACAACAACAACAACAACAACAACAACCACACCAACAACAACAACAACAACAACAACAACAACAACAACAACAACAACAACAACAACAACAACAACAAACAACAACAACAACAAACAACAACAAACAACAACAAACAACAACAAACAACAACAAACAACAACAAACAACAACAAACAACAACAAACAACAACACACAACAACACACAACAACACCACACAACAACAACAACAACAACAACAACAACAACAACAACAACAACAACAACAACAACAACAACAACAACAACAACAACAACAACAACAACAACAACAACAACAACAACAACAACAACAACAACAACAACAACAACATTTCATTTCATTTCGGACGCATGTGCGGGTCATGTCCCACACCTTGGCGGGCATCGAGGGTGAAAATTGGGTAACCTATTTGTCGGGACCTGAGCTATTCCGATGTCAGAGCCTCTACGAGCTAGGTGGGTTGCGCCAATGTACAAGTCTCTGCGAGATTGGTCTTCAACCTCAGCAGGCGAGTCGGTAGGCAGGCCGGGTCTGAGGGCATCGGCTATGCGGGCCGGCACTTGTGTGTTATGAGGCATGAAGGCTTTTCTGCAATGCGAGCGGAGGTCTCAAGTCGTGATTTAGTCCAGTATTCGGACTATAGGAGCTTTGGGATGCTATGGTTCAGTTTGCTGGAGGCGACCTCACTCGCATACTGGAACCAGGCTGGTGGTCCGATGTAGGGACGCCAGAATGGCTGCTTCTCGGGCCCGAAGGAGGGACTGAAGCTGTCTACGATGAAAGGAGGTAAACATCTTGAACACAATTGCGTACGGCTTGTACTCCTCATAGATGTCGTCATAGAGCGGATTGATGATTTGGTAGAAGCGGAGAGCCATGCTGTTCTGGAAGTCTTGAGAATGATCCTCCGGGTTAGGGATGCCAGCAGTAGCTCGAAACGCAGAGTTGATCTGCTTGAGCAAGGCTTCCTCGAAGAGCTCCAGGAGTTCTCCTCTCGAGATCACCGTGTCCATGATCGTGGATCGAACCCAGGAAACATCCGCTGCATGGATTTCTCTAAGCAGCCACTGCCTATACGTGACCAGATCCTCGCGAATTTGGTCCTGGTAGTTTGGAAGATGAGGCAACAGAGCCAGGAGATGTTGGTCGTAGGACAAAGCATTTAGGTGATGGTCCTGATGTTGAAAGCGCCATCCGTTCTTAACTGACGATGCCCCTTCGGTGGAAGAAGAGACTTTGAGCAGCTGCTGCACCCGGTATACTGTTGAGGCTCGCCTTAGCGCCTGCAGGTCGAAGTAGTGAAGGTCCAGTTGCTTGTCATCGTGCAGACGAAGATTGGCAGGGAAGTAGTCCGAGCCTTGTCCCGGAGCATGCGATGGCTGTGACTGCTCAATGCCCGAGAGTAGGAGCGGGGTTGAGGATCGCATAAGAAGGTGGAGATGTGACAGGGCATTGGCTATCATAAAAAGCACCTCCCCTTGACCAAAGTGGCGCGTCAGGTACGTCCAGATGCGCTGGGTGGTGGGCTCCGCATCTTCTAGCTGGAATGAGTTCTGGCCAGGACCGTCATTCGTGTAGTCCCGAATCGCCTGAGAGATGAAGAGGAGCTGACGCCTTTGATGGTACGTCGGAGGAAAAGAGCGAGGCTCCGTCAGCATCATCTCTTCATGTTTCCGTTTGGCAGCCATCTTGCGGGGCGCGGTTTTGGGAAGGTAGAGCCTTAACTCTCCCATATGCCAGTGAACTTTCTCCGCGAGCAGCTTCATGAAGCTGCAAGCACGCGAAGCTATCCGTATCTGACGATTCGAGTGCTGAATCGCTTCCTCCGCAGAGGTGCGTGAGGATGCCAGGTCCAGGTTGCTCGCTGTGGCGGCACCAGCTGGAGTTGTAGGGTATACCGGCAGCGGAAGGAAAAGAGACTCAAGGAGCACCTCCATTGCTTGTTCGCGGCTAAGGACAGGGCGAAGATCTGCCATGGGGTTTGTGCTAGTTTGAGTTCGCCAGGAGGGGACCTCACTCGTGCGAACCTGAGAGCAAAACTTTGCGAGGAGAGGCATTCGTAGTGAGGCCTGGTACAGGAAGATCGGAGCCACACTCTTTTACCCGCAACTCGAAGATAGTGCAGTGAACAGGAGGGGACCTCACTCGTCGGAAAGGCTATGGTGTTGGACAGTCTTTATCCCCGAATTTTATCGTCTAGCGTCTGCTTCAGACGACGACGGTGTCGAACGAGGAGCAGAGTCAGCGCCACTGCAAAGTTCTTGTAGTCCTCAAAGACCTGGTCACGGAGCGGGGACAGAATAGTGATGACTCCTTGTGCCTGCTCGAGATCCCCTTGGTCACCGCCGTATCTTTGACGAACTTGTTGCCAGAGACTGTCAGCGAAGCAGCGGTGGAGAGTGCGAGGTAAGAGTTGGTTCACGACCAGGTTCCGCACCCACAAGAAGTCTTCCTCTGTCAGTGGGGTAGACAGCCAGAGGCGATAGATTGTTAGGATTTCTCGGAGTGTTTCCTGATAGTGCGGTATCATGGGGGCCAGTTTAGTGTGATACTCCTCGTAGTCAAGCTTGGATAGATCTCGGTCTTGTTCGAGGAAGTCCCAGCTGTCTCGAATCTGTTCGCTGGCCGACGTTGGTGTGGAGGCCGTGATGGTCCGCAGTTGTTGCAGCAGGCGCAGCTGGAGCGAGGCTCTTTTGAGCGTTCTGAAGTCATAAGCTTCGAGATCAAGCTGATGAGTGTCTTGCAGCCTGAGGCCCAGGGGGAAGTACTTCTTGCCTTGCCAGGTGTCCTCAGTCGTTTGTGAGTGCCCTTGTAGAAGGTTTCGCTGATGCGCCGGGGTGAACTCCGATCGCAGTAGGACTTTGGCCTGTTCCAAAGTTTGGAGTAGAACGGTTCTAAGTTCCGTCTGCGAGAATCTCCTGACAAGGTATTGCCAAGTCAGATTGCATGCTTCGTTGGCATCGAACGTTCTGAAAGACGGTGAGCCTTCTCCATCGTTTGTGTAGTTGCGGATCATGATGGAGAGGTAGATTATTTGCTGGCGCTGGAGATGACCCATTTGTGGGGGGAGTGGAACTGGTGGCAGATCCTCATCAATGTGCTTGCGCTTGCCTGCTAGTGTACGCGGCCAGTCTTCAAAGGGCAAATCAACGTGTCTGCCCTCGCGCCAGGCGAGGTGCCTGTCCAGCTGACATATAAAGCTGCATAGCCTTGATGCCACTCTCTCGCTTCTTGCCTCCATGGGCGCGAGTTCATTTGTGGTGAAGGTGAGCCTCCTTGGGGCAAGGTGGGTCTCTGCTGAAGCAGAAGTGGCTATCTGTTCTTGTGCTCCGCCCGGTAAGTGAACGGTGGTTGGCACGTGAAGCGACTCCATGAGAATTTCGAGCAGAACCTCACGCGATAGTAGCGGCATGGCTGTTTGATTGACCGGGAGGGGACCTCACGTGGTCAATTAGCTTTAGAGTTGAGCCAAGCTGTGGGGAAATCTATCAAGGCAACAGACTGTTGCCTTGAGTGCTGGAGGGCATCAGAGCAGCGAAGCTGAGGCGTTGGCACTGCATGATGTGTCGACGTTGTCTGCATGAGGACCTGAGACATGATTAAGAGAGTGCTGAACTGGTGTAGACTGGTGTGTAATAATAGGACGCAAGCAGGTGGGGATCGTAGGCTGACCTTTGTCGCTCTGCAGTGAGTGTCATCGGTCCTTCTGCTAGGAAGAGGTAAGTCTAGTGAATTGACCAGGAGGGGACCTCACTCGATCGATGGAATTGGCGCTGTGGCCGAGAGGCCCGCTGCCGTAAGTATAGCATGTCTGAATACCATCCGCCTCTCTGGCGTGAGCATTGTGAAGGTTCAAATCCAAGGAAAGGGCTGTTCCAGTACTTCATTCTCCAAAGGAGAGAGAACGGCATATAGTCTTTCCTGGGCCCTGGGATCTTCTGGAAGGTGGACCGCTATTTGCCCTTTAAGTTGAAGGGCAAGGTGGAATTTGGCGAAGCTGTCCGGCACCGTAGTGTTATGCCATAATGCTTCTAGTGTTGCCCGCTCCGTGTCGGCGATATGTCGCGACAGCCAGGTTCGACCCAGAGCGAGGTCTGCCCTCATCATCTGGTAGGTTTTATTGGGCAAGAGGTCGTAGAGTGCCGTCAAGTGCTCGGCATAGGAGAGAAGTGCCAAGGCTTGGTCCTGACGCATGACGTCCCAAGGTTCACTGAGGCAAATTTCATCCGGCATTCGCTCTCCTTTGGTTCTGGCAACCATGAGATCTACCATGACTATGGTCCGGTAGATTGTGGATGCTCTTTTCAGCATCTGAATTTCTGCATCGAGGATGCCCAGAGCATGTTCGTCTCGTAATCGAGCGTATGGATTGGTGTCGTCCTCGCGCGGCCACGGCGAGATTTCCGAAGGGAAGAGACAGAAGTGCATGCCGTTCAGGACTCTGGTTGCTGTGCTGGGAAGAATCCAACGCAGGTGCTGGGCCGCGCCGTTGATGATGTCCCTTACCGTTTGGCGACCCATGCCCAAGTTGTGCAGGGTCTGGGATGTGATCAGGGCCGCCAGTTTGAAGTCATCAGGCTCCATGACTTCCTCTTCAGTGTAGATGTGCACTGTTTCCAGTATCATCTGCAAGGTGAGGGAACTACGTTCTGACTCATAGTGCGCCGAGAGTGGTGGGGTTTCTGTGAGTGACGCCAGGGATTCAATCTCGGCCTCAGCTAGCAGCTGAAGATTCGGCTGTGCTGATTGGGAAAGAAGTCGAATCCAGTTGTAGCTGCGCGCCGCCAGTCTGAGAGTGGGTGCCAGCGCACAATGCTCTCGACGAGCCAGAGCTCTAGCTTCCTCAGAGATGTAGAGGTTCGCATCCCGATCCCGGGTGCTCCTTCCCGTGTGTAGCATTGCCTTGCAGAAGAGGTTCAGTGCGACAAGCTTGGACTTCATCGGCATAGTCGACGAGTCTGGCTGTAGGGGAAGCGTAGGGCATGTATGCATCATTGTGCTGGCTTTAAGGGTTGGGCTGGGCAGCAGGAGGAGACCTCTCTTTTCTGCCTTTGAGCCTGAGGGCCAGAGGTTAAGTGATGAATGTTTAGTAGCTGAAGCCTGCGCATTGGCAGCAGCTGGGTACTACAGGGCTTCTGCTGCAGATGCAATTCTGAGAGAGTAAGGAGCAGGCGTTGTAAGCAGCCGCCCGTCCCACCTTGGTTTCTACACAGCATGAGGTAATGTTATGTACTTTTAAGACGTAGTTGGAGTGTCGTTATTGGAAAGCAATTGAATTTTGTCACCGAGACGGCGCGTAGATGAGCTGGTGAGATCCATGGTGTTCGCGATCCCCGGTAGGAGGAAACCTCGCTCTCCGGGAATCGCCAAGAATGTAAGCTCTGTGCAATGTCTCACGTCTGTGGTTCTCGTCGTGGGACAAGTGGACCTTCAGTGATGATCCAGGTCTGAACCGTGCCCGGTGGCAATGGGTTGCCAGTGGCCGAGAGTGCCGAGGTGCGCGCTGGTGGGGTCCATGGACTGAACGGGTTGGGCGCCAATGAAACTATCGGTCCTGGAGTGATGATCCATGTGCCCACCAGCATAGTTGCGTCCTGCGTTGACTGAGGCTGATCTGCAGTATGAGGTGACATCGATGCCCCCGACGTTGAGGTGCCACTTGTCGAAGATGGGCGGGCCGAGACAGTAGGAGCTCGGTGCGCCTCTGTCAAAGAAGGATTTTGACCTGAGAGAGCTGGCGGGGGAAGAGTCTGGTGTACTGGAGTCGGGGGGGGAGGGCCCGCTGGTTGGTAGGCTTGTGGTGTGGCCTTCGATGGTGACTGAGCTTGGTTGGCTGGCGAGTGTGCCTTGGTTGTGATAGGGGTGGGAGGGGGTGGGCCTCCTGGGGCATGCTGGGCCATCTGGTTTCGGGAGGAGGCAGTTCGTCTCGAAGAGCTTCTTGACAAGGATTCCACCAAGTCGTCATCGTCTTGAAGTGAGGAAGCTTCAGAGTCCAGGTCAGCCTCTGTGATTGGTCGCGAGTCCGCCTCCTCCGACTGATGCCTTTTCCCTTGAGGGTGCCTTCTTTTGGAGGGTTTGTCCTCCCTTGGTCGGGCTTCTGGATGTTGCCGGCTGGCATCCTGAGTCGACATGGCCAATGTAGCAATAGAACAGGAGGGGACCTCACTTGTTCGATGCCAGCTATTGTTTGCAGCTTGAGCTTAGATGCTGAAGCAAGGAAAGAAAAGAGAGGGACAGTCCACATGCGTCTGCAGGCTTGAATTTGCCAGCTGGTTGAGACCGGGACTGATGGTCCATCGCTAAGTGGAGGATTGGCGGACCTGAGCGAATGTCAGAGGAAAAGGATGGCTCTGCCAAGATGGAAGGGAGTGGTGAGGTGCTCTGTAAAACAGGCGCTTGTTTTCTCAGTGGGCTCACTAGGCAGTTCCAGGACGTCAAGTGTATGTTTGAAACAGTGTCCGACAGGAGGGGACCTCACTCGTCGAACTCGTCCATGTCCTGAATGTCATCGTCAGGCGTGGGCCTGAATGAGTCGCCACAGGCCATACATAGGTAGCCCAGGACGGATTTCTTGCATTCTCTTGAGAGCCAGTGTAGCGCGAGAGGAAACTGGTCTCTTTCTTGCCAGTAGCGTTGCCCTGGTCTGGCTGAAAGTAGGATCGCTATCGCCTGCTGAGCCGTGAGGTGGTAGCGAACGATCAGGTAGGCACATAGAGCTGAAGTTGACCGATTGATGCCCGCGAGGCAGTGGAACATGATGACGATTGGTTTTGTGCGGCTGTACTCCTGAATTTCAATTTCGTCAATCATTCTGAGCCAGGTCTTGGCCAGATTTGCGACCACATCATGGAAGCCCTGGTCAGTGCGCGAGATGCGCATGTCCGATAGGTGGTAGCGCAAGTTTGAGATGCCCTCCATTTGGTACATGAACTGCCAGTCAGCGTCGGTGGCGTAGCTTTCCCTGAAGCGCGATGATGCATTGAGGGTCACAATGATGTCAACCTGGTACGCTTTGAGTTCAGGAAGATCAAGAGCTGTGCGCTGGGTGCCTAGCAAGATCGTGCAGTAGTCATCTCTGAAGACCACCGTGGAGTCCCATTTCGGCCAGTAGGCAATTGAGCTTGGGAAGGGGTGATCCGGGTGATCTGCCATGAGAGTGCGCCATTCCGACTCTAGTCTATGGTCTTGCGTTGTCCAGTGCGCTCTATTGTAGTAGGCCTCTTGGGTCTGTGCATGGATGTCATCCATGGCTTTGTCGTCCGTGATGGAGGGAGTGAAGCTGCACCTTGGGCCCGGATCCTGCATCCTGAAGAGACCATTGCGTTCAAGGCAAACGCTGTGTTCAGGGCCTCGAAGTCTTATGAAAGGTGCAGAGAGATCCATGGCTCAGGCAGATAGTGTGAGTAGTGCCCATTATAGTGGCCGTCAGGAGGAGACCTCACGCAACATGAGTCAAATTGACTTGAGTCACGTGCAGGAGCAGTGATGCGAGCGGCTGAATCAACTCGCTCAAGAAGGAAGGCACCCTGACTGAGTGCTGAGCCCGTAGATTGGATTGGCCTGAGCAGGGCGCGACGCCCAGCGTGTTGCATGTTTGCACAGCTGACAGCGGTAGTAGGCTTGGCATGTGAGGCAGGCAGCCGGTTTTGTCACTTCACTGACTAGGTCAGGAGCCGGAACAGTGCGCCTATGCCAGTTGCTTTACCGGCATACCCTTTCAGGAGGGGACCTCACACGAAAGGGCGTTGATTGGGGATTAGATAAAGGCGTCCCAGACTTCAGCCGAGAGTGCTAAAGAAGTGTCTTTGAAAATTCTCTCCGCTTTGTCCTTCCCCGTTGGAGTTCTGAGCAGGGAGTAGAAGTGCTGTACAAGAGGAGAGACCTGCCGGTGATAGTTCGTAAAAGTTTGTTTGGCTGCCTGGATGGCCGGCTTGTCCTCTGCCAGGTACTCGAGTGCCGAGAAAAGTCCGCGGACGTGATCCGCCGTAGAAGTTGTGGCTTGATGAGGAAGAGGAGGGTCTCGTTTGTGCCAGGCCGACGTGTCAAGAGCAAGGAAGAAAGGCAGATCGGTGCTTGAGTCTGGCGAAATTCGCCTGCCTAGATTGCCCCATCCGCAATCGCGCACATAGTAGCCCAGGAGCGCAGACTTCAGAATCAAGAGAATCAGCAGGTAGCTCTCGTCCATGTTGGGACGTAGATGAGCTGGAAGGTTGTCCAGAGGCTGGACTTTCTCCACCATTATGCCGTATGCCTGCTGATAGAGAAGGTACTTCGGTGGACCCGAGTCCCCTCGCCAGGAGGAGACCTCACTCGGCGTAGGAGACCTGGGGAAGTCCAAGGGATTAACTGCCGAGGCCACTCTGATTTGAATGGCAAAGACGTTTGCCACCGTTGGGACCATCTCTGGAAAGACGTGTGCCAAATCGAGCTCCGCTTCATGGGCCTGGAGTCCGTCTTGGGCTTGCTCCTCACGGGGGGCGACCACTGAGAGCTTAAAGACAGAGTAAAATTCGCCTCCCTTGAAGTTGTATACCGCTCGAGTGACGCCCTTCATGGATGCGGTTCTGTTCAGCTTGAGGGTCATGCTTAATGGTTCTTCCTGTGATTTCTGGATCTGCACGTGGACGTCCAGCTCCAAAGGGAACTCTTGCGGGTAGGAGAAGGGGAAGGAGTGAATGACCGACTTGCCTTTGTCCTGTTCCTTTTTGCTGGCCACGCGGGCCTGGACCGTGGCCGCTGGGAGTACTATCACTCCTTGATGCACCGGGTAATTCAAGAATTCACGAGGAGGAGGAGCAGCCTGCGTCAGGTTGATCACCTTGAGTTCTTCTGTGGGGGAGAGGTATGCCGTGGCATCCACGTTCCCCTGGTCATGGGCTGATCTTCTTGTGGGAGGAGATGGTGGTGTGGGCGGCTGCCTTGTGAAGGTCTCCCTCTGACCGACTCCCGCACCTGTGTACTGGGATGAGCGGGACTTCTTCGAGTCTGCCCACGGTGGTATGTCCGAATCCGAGTCTTCCTTGCAGGTTTCTTTCCTGCCCACTCCTTGTCCCGCGTAAGGCTGTGACATGGGCTCCTTGGACGGTTCTGCCGAAGGGCTCGGCTCCTCGCCCCTGTACGCGGATGAGGAGGATGGTTCCGTCTTCGCTTCCCGCTTTTCGCTCCTCGGAGGCGACCTCACGCTGGAGCTTGGCGGTTGGGAGGTGTTCACAGAGATCAAGGAGAGCGCTGAGAGGTTCTTGTAGACTTCCGAGGCGGGAAGAGCCGCTAGGTCCTCTGCAGTTAGACCAGGCTTTTTGATTCCAAGCTCCTCCAGCCGCTTGCTTTCCTTGTCTGCCTGTCTTTGGCTCGAGACCGGCCTTGTAGATTGGCGGGCCATCATGCTTCTGGAGATAGCCCTGAGACCTTTTTCCCATCTGTAGTTCCTGATCTCATCCATTCTCTTGTGCGAGATTGGGACATAGTTCGAAGGCAGCAGCCTGTCAGCTTCCGTGCAAATGTTGGAGGCGAGATCGAACGAGGGCAGGGCCGAAGCCTTCGATTGTCGTTTCCTCGGAGGCATGGTCCTAGGTGCTCGGCTCCAGGGGTGTCGAGTCAACGCTCTTGAGCACAGGATCTGATTGGATTGTGAGGTTCGGCTCATGAAACTTATGACTTCCATTGGAGGGCAGGAGCATTCTGAGGACTTGGCTCGGCTTCTGTAGACCTGTGCAGGTTCTGTGGAAGGAGAGAGAGAAGATGAGAGAGAGAGAGACGGGATTTGAGAGTCTGATGGCTGGCATGGATAGAGGACTTTTCTCGGAAGTCGGCTGGCTCTGTTGACGGCGTACAGCTATGAAATTTGCTTAGCTGCGTTTCACCTGCAGGAGGAGACCTCACTCGCAGGTCGCAAAAAGTCGAGCCATTCTCTGCTCAGTTTACCAGTACCTGGAGCGGGCCTGTTGCACCGCCCAGGAGTCCCTGCACCTAAAACAGCAGTGCCACAGATGTCCCGGCTTGTGTCGAATACATGGAGCACTGTGGCATTGGTCGCAGCCTGCTCCGCATGATGACTGTGTTGGCGGAGGTGGCGTTGCCTTGACCAGAGCTTGGGCTGCACTGGCCTGGCTTGTCGTCGTCTGAGTGTGAGTGCCAGGGGTGTTTTCAATGGCGAGAATCGTGCCCTCCGGGTTGGTTGCCATGGCGAGATGATAGTGGAGGGACCGTCAGTACTGATCAACGTGAGCAGAACGGCTGATGCTGAGCTAAGTTAGGGCTTCGGTCAGACGCAGAGCGGGATGTCGGTCTCATGGCTTGTAAGTCAAGCGAGGGCCTGCGGTGTGGCTCGGTCTGGTCGACGGCTGGCGTCAATGAAGTTCGGCCTCAGTTGTAATGGGAGAAAGAGGCAGTTCGATGCATTAATGAAGCTTGACGTGTGGTGCAGAAAGCTTTTCCTGGCAGAAACTGTGCACGCGAGGCTCCAGAGAAGGGAGAAACGGGCTGACTAATCAGCGCCCTCGAACTCTCAGGAGGGGACCTCTACACGAGAGTGAGAGGGTTGTCTGAAGCTAAGTGACGGGGCTAATTCCCCTAAGAAGGTGAAGGGGCATTGGACAGCTCAGGAGGAGACCTCGACTCGGATGTCCCGGAAACTTTAGCCCTCGTTGCCTCCTGTGCGCAGCGCTTCTAGCTGATCACGGAGGGTCTGCATCTGTGGAGACCGTCTTAGGCCTTCCCTGCGCATGGTGACCCCAACTAAGTTCCAGATTGAGTTGTTCGCTAGAAGTCGAAAGGCGTGCATTGCCTCATGGTCGTCTCCGATAGTCAGGGCCAGTTCCAGGAGGAAGGCTATGACCGGCTTTTCTTCCGTCAGGTTGGTCCTTAGCGGTCTGGACGGCCTGCACTTGGTGAGCTGTTCCTGATCTAGCTTGAGCATCGCTGCCAGGTGGGTGGAGATAACCTTGGGCGAGAGAGGAGGGCGTTGAGCATCGATGACTACCTTCCGTTTTTTGGAGTCCCATCTCATGTAGTTCCAGTAGAAGGCAGGGTTCTCGTCCGTGTGGTGCCGGCCTCGGGAGGCAAGTGCTCCTGGTAGAGAGATAAGTGCTGATTCCTTGTCCTGGTTCGTGCTGTCATAGGCGACGTGATCGAAGCCCTGGGCCCGAGTGTGCAGCTCGTGAATGAGACCGATGAACAGGGCGTGGCGAACAGGCGTGCCAGGGGAGTCCTGGGGCTTGTCCGATTTCCACTGTTGCTGGATCTGTGCCAAGGAGGGAACCACACTGTTCGCCTGGTGTACCGTGGCGTAGAAGATCCATCCATGATGGTATCGCAAAGCTGTCAATTCATCCTCGTGATTCAGCAGGGCCAAGATTATGCTAGCCAAGAGGTCAGCGGTTGGTTTGACCTCCTGCTTTGATTGCTGCGGACCGTTGCGCGAGGCCCTTGGTCTGGAGCCATTGCGGCGACCAGTCCTCTTTGGCCTCCTGGACGGTGAGGGCAATCGAGTCGGCGGCATTTCCTCGTCCTGCTCCAGCTCCTTCTGCTGACGGCGCTGTTTGGGAGGCCTGTCCCTGTCGTGAGCAGGAACCAGTTCGCGGGATGTTGAACGTTCGTCAGGGCCAAGTACCCGGGCAGCCATGGATGAAGCGGCAAGGTGGGGGAGGTTCTTAAAGAGCACTTGGCATAGTGCAGGGTTGTTCAGCAGCTCCTGCTGGGCTTGCTCCATAGCGCTTTGAGATGACACGCATGGGAGCGCAAGTAAACGCTGCCCGCTCACCTTCAGGAGGGGACCTCACACGAAGGTGGATGGGACTTCAGGTAAGGCGTTGGAGAAGCAGAAGGTAAGCTCCTGACCCTATCTGTGCGCGTTCCTCGCTCGTAGGCGAGGAGCCTGGACTGGAATCATCCCCTACCTGCAGAGAAGGAAGCAAGGTGAAGGATCTGTAGTGACCCGAGGTGGCTTCATGCCCGATGTGAAAGAGTCCCGAGACGGATTTGTAGCGAACAAAAGATTGAGAGTCAGGCCCGGTCCAAGCAGGTAGCTGTATTTCGTCCTGCAAACCCGTGAGTCTCCAGTGTTGCTTCTCTCCGGCGTTCGTGAACCTTGGCAGAGACACAAAGATATATGGAGGTGTATACAGCAGCGCCGCCTTCGAGTCATATGGAGAGTGCCACTCGTGCACAAAAAAGGACAGTGAATAGGCTGAGATAGGCACTGCCTGGGAGTCAGGCTGGGACAGCCCGGTCGGGTCTGTGCCTTCCGGGAAGGTTAGTAGAAGGGGGGAGAAGCCTGTTGAGTCGGGTATGTCAGCATCGTAGACTCTTTTCCAGGGGGTGCTTTGTAAGGAGCCATGGTGATTAGCCAGCAAAAACGTCAAGTACTCGAGTGCATCGCTTTGCCTATTAGCAAGCCTCCAGTCAGGATGACAATGTGGGAGCGATTCTAGCGCAAGAATAGAGACTGGGCGCGAGGCCCTTGCTCGAAGTTCCCTCTGGAGAGGCTGAAGATTCGACCAGTCCACTGAGGGTTCTTCCCTCAGAGCGCTAATCATCTGCAAGACTGAAATGGCGTAGCACAAGTTATGAGGATTAATCAACTGTGGCATAGGCTGAGCTGCAGGAGGCGGTGGCGGAGGAGAGGCATCCAGGTCTGTCGGTGCTGACTGAGGAGGTCCTGCGCCCGGCTGTGCTGCCTGGGAGGCACTCCCTGGGCGAAACCATCTCTGGAGCTGGCTTTGCTTGGACCTGGGATTGGGAGCCTGCAGGGTCCGCTGTTGGGACGTCGTAGGTTGGGGGGCAGCCTGTGTGGAAGATTCGTGTTGGATTGATGTTGCCGTGTTCAGTCTGGGGGTAGGGACCGCAGAATGAGACGCGCTAGCCCCAGAGGTGGTGGGTGAGAGAGGTGAGAGCTGAGTGTGTTGGAGGGACGAGTGCGTTCTGGAAAGAGGAGCATCAGGGTGCAGAAAGAAGAAGAGTTGTAATTGCTGAATGACCAGGCACTGCTTCGTGTGTCGGGGGGCGCTCTCCACTTTCACGCCGCAGGCAGGACAGGGGGACAGGCGGGTCAGCACATACATCTTAGAGGTGTTATTCCCCGCAGAAGCCTTATAAGAGTCCCATTCTGCCCCGTGTTTTTTTGTGAGGTGGAAGGCTATTTTTGTCGTGGAGGCTATCCACGAGTCACAGAGCAGACAGGTCCTGGTGAGCTGCTGGCCAAGGTGGCCGGTGAGGAGCTCGAGGAAGGTCTGGCTTCCGGCCTGTTGCAGCAGTTCGGTGCGCATGCGCGAGATGAGCGGCACCGTGTCTATCTGCAAGGTAAGTTGGACCGAGGGTGCGGCAGTAGCGCGGCGATCTGACGAGGGCACAGGCTCCTGGCTGGAGGAGACCTCACTCGCCTTGGGAGGAGCTTCGTCGGCCTGGGTGGCCGCCTCAGGTCTAGAAAGCTTGAAGCCAGCCTGTCTGCAGACTCTGCGCTCAACGTGTTGCTGTAGATTATGCCAGTTTTTAAATTTCGCCTGGCAATTTGAGCATTGAGGCAGGCCTCCCACGGAGTGCTTTAGGCGTGAGAATTCAAGGGGTGGCAGAACAGGAGCCGGGTGCTTGACTGTCCGGTGTGTTCTCATGCCCGCCGCAGTGCGAAATACCTTGCCACAACAGGTATGCATGGGTACGTCCGGAGAGGGGTCATTGTCGACCTCCATGAGCAGCTTGCTGTAAGAGGTTACAATCTCCTCCGCCGTTTGCAGGGTGGAGGGAATGGTTAGGATATCCTCACTTGGCCAGGCGCCGGACTGGGTAAGGAGCAAAGAACTCGTGTTGGCCGGCGTGGACGTTGAGCAGGAGGTGACCTCACTCGCTGGTGCTGCATTCCGGCGCTTGCGAAGGGAGTCTAGGCGCTGGGCGGAGCGATCATGAAGCTGCTGAATGGGAGAGACGAGTTTAAGACGTGCAAAGAGCGCTGCTGTAGTTTCACGAGTCTTATGCACTGGGTTGTGTGTTACAGCTCGCACCTGTCTGGCATGCCATGAGCGGAGTGCCCGTGCCCGCCTGCCTGAGAGACCAACGGATTCCAGTCCAAAAGTGGCCGTAGACCAGACGGTGGCTCTCCAGACAAGCAGCCTAGATGCGGTTTTTGTCCTGCGCTTATTGTGGATGAATTTGCGCACTGTCTGCTTTTTCTTCGCCGCTCTCTCTTGTCTTAAGGAATAAGTAAGATCTTCCGGGTTTGAGTAGCTGACCATAACCCCTAGATACTTGAAGGAGTCTACCAGCTCGAAGGAAGGAAGGGAAGGGAGAGGGGGAAGAACGGAGGAATTCGAAAGCAGAATTGGCCGTCTTGGTTGCTCTGGGGCGTCTATGTTCCAGACCGTAACCTTCCGGCCTGAGCGGAGCTCCTGTGACTTGAAGAGCTTCTTGGCCTGCTGTGCGTGGCGACCTGCCAGTTTGACCATGATGTTGCACTTGGCATAATTTACTTCTAGTCCGGCTTCTTGCAGGTAATGCAGTAGCAATCTGACCATGTCATGAGCCGCGTAGAGATCGGACCAGTTATGGATGTCTCGGTGAATGACGAGGTCATCCGCAAAGCCTGTGAGGAACTGCTGTATGGGAGGGAACCCTATGTGGGTGGCCATAAGCCGGAACGCCTCCGTGATGACCAGGGAGAAGAGAGAGGGGGCCAGTTTGCAGCCTTGCTTTATACCTCTTGTTGAGGTTACTGTGTCCTGGCTTCTTCCATAGCGCAAGTTATACTGGGCCTCCCTATGAAGGGATGCTACCAGCTCAACGTCTTCGGGTGAGGCCCCGTAAGTAATTAGTGAGCGCAAGAGAGCCTCTCTGCTTGTTTTGTCAAAAGCTTGAGAGAGGTCTAGTGAGAAGGTAAAGCCCCCGATTAGATCCGGCTTGCCCTTCTTGCGCTTGGGAGCGCAGAACCTGTCTGGTGCTCGGGATCGAAGCATGGCTCGGACGCGCCTTGCGTGGCCAATTACCCGGAGTTGGGCGTCGGCGATACCGCGTCCTGGAATGTAGGCAAATTGAGGGGAGGCAAAGTGGGCCTTCTTAAAGAGGGGGTCGAGCCTTCTCCTAGCCTCAGAGGCTATGCCTTTGCCATCTGGCCTAATGATGCCTAGCGGTCGCAAGTTCTCCGGCTTAGAGGCAGGTTTAGAGGGCTTGGGTATGAAGCTAAGGTCTGCTGATTTGGCTGTAGTAGGCAGCGAGGGTGGCTCGGCTGGATTCAGCGGTGCTGTGTGATGCTGAGGCTCGCTCTTCCCTTGGCAGGAGGTGACCTCGCACGCCGGATGGGTCAGAGCGGGAGACGAAGGCACCGCTTCAAGATAGTCGCAGTAATTATCGGCCACTGTTGAAGCACAAAGGCGGTACATGGATGCTGGGGCAGATCCTTGCGGTACTGCCTTTTCCGGCTTTATAGAGGCTATGCCTTTTGTCAGACTGCTTTTGTCCAACTTGGGCAAGGCTTGGCCTACGCCACTGGCTAGGGGGGGATGCGAGGAGAAGATGGAAAGACTATGTCTCTTTAGCTCTGCTAGCCCCTCGGACTCAGTTAGGATACGGCCGCATGGCGATCTGAGGCAGACTCTAGGTGCAGGAGACCAAGGAGCTACATGTTTTAAAGAGCGATATGCCGCACGTGGATCTCGTTTGACCTTCTCAGAAATCTCTGTCAGAGTGCGGTGAGTCCTTTCTCGGGCCTGATTTTTTATCTGGAGGGCATGTGCCTTGGCTGCCTCGTCAGGCGAGCGCTGTGCCTGTTTGAGGTGCTCGGTGCGAGCCATCTTATTTATGACGTCATCCTCAC
>CAJNDS010000406.1:37500-100000 GCA_905221605.1 Symbiodinium natans | reverse complement strand
CACATGTTGGGTCGCCGTACGATTACGATGGGGTTGACTTTGCTCGGGGACTTGATGAGGTTTGTGAACAATGAAACCCGTGCGGTAATGTGGTTAGGTGGGGACGATTGAAAAGAGCTGATTTCAAGACGGAGAACAGTTGTTTCATGTCAGTCTTTGGCGATCGTCTCCCAACACGCCTGCTTGAGCATTTTACCCTTTATGTAGTGCTGCAAGACGACATGGCGAGTCTCAGTTTAACATTTCCACGTAAAGTATCCTCCGGCAAGCGCAAGGCTGGGTCGATCGCAGTCTGTTCATGACGTTCAGAATGGGATTGCAGCCATGATCCCTACATCTGCCCGGGACCAACCAATTTCTTCAGGTTTTCATGCGTTTTCGCCCCGCATACGGACGGCAGCACGGTCAAGTGGTGGCCAGTCAGCAACTGTAATGCGTCGGTTTTTTCGCAGTCGGGCTTCGTCACGGTAGTCACGGGCTACAGTCGAAGGCTACAATGCGCCAGGGGCCAATCGTAACCAGCAGCAGCAATGTGGACACGTGGACATGTGTGCCATCAACCGACTTCAAGTTCACTGGCTCATGGTTTGACATCATGGCTTGAGGCACTGGAGGCTCCATGTCTTTGCTTGACTTAGGGCCTACAGGTGCTCCAGACAGCAGGAACATCATGTGTCTGCTAAGCCTCATCAGCTGTTCCCTCAGAAAGGCACTTGCTACCCTGGCAACGGCACTGCAACTAGGGTCCTGACTCCTGTATCATGGGTACCAGTGAATTTGCTCGTATGGTAGACCACCAGTGCTTCGCCTTTGAAGTTTTCCGTCTCCAGGATGCCCTCACGCGAAATGAACAACAGAGCAGGACTCATCAGAAGGCGCATCCAATTGCAAGCTTTGCCACTGCCACTGGTGCCGATCTTGAGCGTATGAGTATTGGCAAAGCCTTGTCCATGTACAACTCGATCTTTCTGATCTTGCCATACCTTCGCGAAGAGCACAAGGAGAGCACGAACACGGACATCAACGAGAGTACCTTTCGGCAGCTCGGCCCCGCTCTGTCCGAAAAGCTGCCCCAGAGCAAAGTGCAAAGCCTCATCACCTTTCAAGCCCGAAGCAGGCAGCCAGCTATCAATTTTCTCACTTTCTTTCAGTTCTTTCAAGGCATATCTTTACTCAGGAACCGGCCACCTTGAAAATTCTTCGGCAAATCGCTAACAAAGACTGCGGACGAGGAGGTGTCTCCTTCAGGTGCCGACTTTGCATTGGAGCAAAATAGCACTGCAAGATTGCTGCAGGTGGGCCAGGCGAGTCTGCAAAGCCACTTTCTGCAATGCGATGTGCCAGCAACTACAAACTCGCCAAGCTTCTTGATTATGCTTGTCATACAAGCCATAACATGTCGCGTTCATAGCCGAGTGCATCATGTTCCGGCACTCTTCCATACTGTAGTTGTTGAAAAGATGCTTGATGCTTACAGGCTCGTTCAGTGTGGCACTTGACCTTTCTGAGCTCAAATCATCCTCGCTGTCGTCGTCATCACGTTCATCGTCGTCGTCATTCTCGATGTCACCGTCATCATCACTCCTCATCATCACTACCACTATCGTCATCATCAACGACATCGTTCCCACAATAATCATCACCATCATCACCATCATCTCTTCATCATCGACATAGAACCATAGAGCTTGACCGACCTGGACCTCGACGCAAGCACAACCCTAGCTACGAAGGAAGGCCCACTCTCATCATGAG
The DNA here is from genome assembly GCA_905221605.1 of Symbiodinium natans. Taxonomy (NCBI): domain Eukaryota; class Dinophyceae; order Suessiales; family Symbiodiniaceae; genus Symbiodinium; species Symbiodinium natans. The sequence continues at coordinate 98,245 of CAJNDS010000406.1, read as the reverse complement.
ACATCAATGCCAGATTGGAAGCATGCTCAGGAGTTCTTGCACCAGCTTGAAATTGTCAACGGAAGCTCCGTTCAGCAACCTTGCCTATCGGTCGCCCGATGGAGCTGGCATCAACAAGTATGCCGCCACCTAGGACACATCAAGCGAGAGAGAGAGAGAGAGATGCTTTTGGACGAAACGATGATCAAGAGAGCGGCCTGGGTTGGAAGGATCGACCAGGGCCATGGCATTGGAGCTACGCTTCTGCTTACGTCCCCGGTGAAAATTAGAAATTTCAGCAAGGCTGCAAAACAACACTAGTATACAAGAAAGAGGCATAGTGAAGCCGCTGCTAGGCTGCATCAAGGCAAGCGCCAGTGCACGGCTTGCTGGTGCGTGTTCAGGATGGTGCTGTGTTAAGCTGTTGCGTGTCACCACCGCAAATGCTGAATGGCCAGTGGGAACATACTGGGAACATGTACGGAAAGGTCATTGACAAGCTATGTGCCCCTGAATGAACACTACCCTTCCTTTGAAACCACAAAACTCAACACTGGACTTGTGCATCCATCATAGGTGGCATCTCGTGTGTCCGGAAAGATGTAGCTCCATGGTGCGCTGACTCAGTATCCTGAACCTAACCCCAATCGCGCATTCGGGGATGTTGGCTAAATTTGCGGAGCCCGGCTACCCTGACCTGACTCGATTCCTGTGGTAGGGCTGCACCTCACGTCATGCAAGTTTGGCAAGGAGTCGCTCAAGCAAGGCTGTCTCCTCAGTCTGAAACACCAGCACCAAAGGCACCGGGCTTCAAAAGACTGTACACTTGGAACCTGAACTGCATCACAGCTTACAGCAGCTCTTGAGTGCCCTTTGAAACGGAGCAGGCGAGGATGGCAGTTTCCGATGAGCGCACGATGACAATATCAAGTCTGATCTCGACTCGCTTCATTTGCGGCGGGTGTCTACCAACACCTCACGAAGCGGGGGGGTGGAATGCAAACACAAGGTCCTAATCGGCATCTCATTTACGTACGAAGTGCAGCAGGCGCACCATGTACTTGCTCTTCTCAAGCTGTGAGATGTGCGAGATGCTGAAACTTTGAGGATTGAACTGCACGACCTGCGGGCCATTGCACAACTCTTGCAAAATGTCCTCACATGGCCCCAATGGCTACCCCTAGCACGCTGTTCACTTCGGTGCATGCGATCACAAACACAGCGGCCATGCAGAGTCCAAGGTTGCATTGCTTTGAGCACCGTTCGTTCTTTCCTGTCGCGACTTCCAGGCCCGCAGGGCCCGCAGGAGTTCCAGAATAGGTTTGTTTACTGTGCATTCTGAAATCATGGCAATATGTTTTGGCATGTTGTTCTTCAGATTTACGAGACGTAGAAGGCTCATCATGCAAAAGCAAAAATTGAGCGAGTTGCAACACGGCCAAATCTGGATGCAACAGCCGTCAGCTGCCAGGAATGTGAGGTATAGACATGACTTGCATTGCCGTCCACCCACGTTTATCTGGCTTGTATTTGACACCCACATGACCAGGAAGAAAACTTCTGAAAATAGCACGGTGCGTTGCGATCCTGCAATTTCACAAGGACTCACAAGGCAACGCGAACCACCGAACGAATGTTAAATGAGCCTCGTTGAGCCTGGTCTTTGAAGCACAAGGGCAATTGCAAAAATGACTGCAAAAATCTTCTGCAAGACTTTGCTGGGGCGTTTGTTGTTTTGTTTTTGCCAATCATGCCGAAGCCTCTCGCGTGTCCCCACCGCGCAGAAACCCTTTTGCTGGGGGGTTCGGACAAATTTGCTGTACGTAGGTTTCTTTTGTGCCACCGTTCATTAGTCATGAATGCCTTGTTCTTGACTCCTTCTTGTTTCCAGGGTTGTGCCCCTATTTCCGGCAAGAGCCGGATCTGGGGCCACCCTTATAGGGTTTAGGAGGATCCTCTTCAGGAATATCTTTCAGAGGGCACCATCATCTGTTGGGGCCGTTGTTGTGTCGGTATCTCTCTTGGCAAACGGCTGGTGGGACGCGCTCCTAATCTTACGTCCCTTCTTTTTTCTCATGGGATTGTGGGACATGTGCACGTTCGTTCCTCTTGTGTCCGTCGTTGTCTCCGAAAGTCGAGGTTCGATACTATCTGTTCGCCGACTGGTCTGGCTGGGTCGAGGCCGTTTTTCTTGAAAGACAGAGCGTCAACCAACAAGCTCCACTCGGAGTGATGACTTGTTGGGGGGGGGGGGGGGGGCAATCCGACGAACTGTAAGAAGTTTAGGCCATCGTGGTAGCATTGCACGGGAGATGGTGTTTGCCTCAGGCATGCTACGACATGCTTTTCACACAGCGGGAGCCAAGCTGTCTGTTGGACCTATAACCTCCCCCTCCAGCGACCAACTTTACATACCATCAATTCAGTGGAGGGACCCATAGGGGTCCAAACTAAACATTCCCATAATGAGCGAAATATACCTGGGCAAGACACACACACACATTTTGCACAATCCTTGGCAAACTGTCATCTCTGCGCGTTTTCCGATCTTCTGGTGCCTTGATGCCGAGGCTACACGATGTCGCACCCGCCTGATTTGTCAGCACCTGAGCAATCCCATGCTTTGCTTTCGCCTTTACTTGCACTGCGTGGGCGGGCAATGCATGCTCCTACGGACTCCTATGAGATTAGCCCCGGGTCGCATGGGACAAGCACCGAGCAGCTTGCAAGTAAATATTGGTGCAGCAGGTCGGCTAACATGGCTTCAAATATTAGCCTGCTTGTCATCGCACACCAATGAAAGACTTTCTGTCAAGACCCGTGATGCATGCGCACAGAGCTCAACTTGCTCTAGCACTCGAGTCGCTCTGGAGCAGGATTGCACAACATCTAGAAAGTGCGAGCAAAATCCGCGGACAAACAGAAACTGAAACATCTGAAACAGACGTGCTTGACTACAGCCCGAATCATCTTTAGCCGGCACAACGGTGAACTGCTGGTATGGCCCCGCAGGATCCTGCCATTCCAAGCTGCTGAACATGTGGCAGCTGTATTCAATGGCAATTTTCGGAAACCAGCCAGGAACACCATGTTTGCGGGTGGACTCGCAGGCGTACCCCAAATGGTCCCTGTCGAAGGGTCCTGACTGAATTGACGGAACAGTGTGAACACAAAGCGCCACCAATGATCCCAGTCAAGATCACTCACTGAAAAATTGGCTCTCAGCTAGAGACCGCGATTGCTCAAGCTAAGCTGGAAGCCAGTTGCAAGCCGAGCGGTAATTCAGCCTCAATGCGATGTAACAATGCTGGAAGGCACTTGTACCATGCTCATCCAGTTATGATGATCTAGCACGGCTGCCCCAACCTGATCCTTGCTTCCCCTCTTGTTTTGTTGTTTCGTTGCTTTGTTTGTTGTCGGCTTTTGTGTGTGCGCGCACCTGCTTGTCAGCTGATAGTGTTTTAGTGCGCGTGCGTGTGTGTGTGTGGGCAACCCGAGTATCAAAGGGTAGGTGTGAGCAATAGGAAAGAGCCAATACGAGCAGCAGGGGAGTGTGGCTCTTGCATCCTACCACACTCAACGAAGCTGTGGATGCAAGAGGGAAGCGAAGACTGATCATCTTCGTGTACCTGCTTCAAGTGGACTGGACCCGATCCACTAATCATGCCTGTGACATCATCTACCCTCAACCACAAATCGTGCTCAGTCCTGAACCATTTAATGTGCCTTGGGTTTTCGGGATCAAAGTGCCTTGGCTTTCTCGCATCTTGGATCGCAATACCTAATAGATAACATGAGCGTAAAGCCTCAATGAACATTTTGATCTTTTGATCTCCTTGACAGAGTACGTGAGAGAAGCACAACCCTTCCGACATTGTTCGGTATCAAGTGTGAATTGGGCATGGCCTTCCCTCTTGGGCGCCATCACCGCGGGACGTAAGAGCCCGTATCTCTTGACTTGTCCTTCGGGACATTGCCCTGAGAGGCTTGAAGAGAGCCCCGGACGAAACAAGCCTACACTTCTGGCAATTTTCCTATTTGTTAGTAAACTCTGCAACGTAGGCGTCGCACACAAACCAAATCGCAACATTGATATGCAGTGAGAGTGATCTTGACTCATCATGAATCTCGACTTCTCGTGAATCCTGAGCCTTGGTCATCCAGACACGCAGCTTCGCCTGAAGATTAGCGGTTTTGAATCAGCAAACAGGCGAACATTCTCGAATAGGAAGTTCTTCTTCTTGTCTTGCATGGTAGAATTGCCGCAACCAACGTCGCAGCTCGCTAACGTTCAAGCGTGATCTTTCATGTGAGCAACAATAAGATTTTATCAAGTTACCTAGAATCAAGCATTTCTTTTTGTTTATACTTGAATCACATACCGAAGCTCGGTGCTCAATTCAACTACCTGGACTACGACAAAACGCTGCTCGGGACTCATTGGCTATCAACCTGGTAATTTCAAAGGGTAGGTGTGAGCAATAGGAAAGGGCCAATACGAGCAGCAGGGGAGTGTGGCTCTTGCATCCTACCACACTCAACGAAGCTGTAGATGCAAGAGGGAAGCGAAGACTGATCATCTTCGTGTACCTGCTTTAAGTGGACTGGACCCGATCCACTTATCATGCCTGTGACATCATCTACCCTCAACCACAAATCGTGCTCAGTCTTGAACCATGCAATGTGCCTTGGATTTTCGGGATCAAAGTGCCTTGGCTTTCTCGCATCTTGGATCGCAATACCTAATAGATAACATGAGCCTATTGAAAGCCTCAATGAACATTTTGATCTTTTGATCTCCTTGACGGAGTACGTGAGAGAAGCACAACCCTTCCGACATTGTTCGGTATCAAGTGTGTGTGTGTGTGTGTGACACATGGCTGGGTCGGCAACTTCCAACGCAACGTACCTGCAGCAGCTGCTCCTGGGCCCTTGCGGGACACATTTGGTTAAGCTACTCCCCGTGCCTGGCGTGGAGTTTGAATCACTGTCATCTTGCTGTGAGCGCGTGCCAGTCCTGGCGCCCTCCGCAAGCCATTTGATGAGAATTTTCAATGCAATAGTGATTCTCCATGCAGTGCACATTTTTAGCATGTACTCATGTAGCACCTCATACACATACCGCCTTACCTCCAGAGCATATGCAAGTTCGTTGCGTTTCCATTCTAAGCAATAGAGGTGTGAATGCGACCAGCTTGCCTTTGCCTTGGGGCGTGGGTGTAAGGGCTACGATCCAGATTGTCCGGCGTTTTACACAAACCACTGGATACCGTCTGATCAGCAGCCCCCCACGAGTTCAAGTTGCTCGGCCATCTGCCATGCATGGTACGTTTTTTTTCGTGCTGTGAGGCCTTGGCACGCGGCCGCCCTCACCCCGGGTTCAATGTAGCGTGGTCGGGGGTTTCGTGTGATTCTTTCTTTGCTTTTCTTTTGGCATGCATCTTGGCTATGCTCAAGGGCCTGCTGGCTTACTCATGTACACCAGCAGCAGCAGCAGCAGCAGCAGCAGCAGCGGCAGCGGCAGCGGCAGCAGCAGCGACAGCGGCAGACAGCGGCAGCGGCAGCAGCAGCAGCAGCGGCAGCAGCGGCGCTGGCCCACCGAAAACACAGCCGCAACCGCAAATTTCGGCAAGTAGCTGCGGACAAATTGAGACCAACAGGGCGAATACTATGATAGCCACGATATCGGTTGCCGGGGTGTCAAGGTATAGTGGACTTGTTGAAGAATAATTACACCTACATGCAGCATCATGCAGCACCAGACCAAACTCAATTTCCATTCATTGCACCGCAGATGAAGGAAGCTTCAAGCACCTGTTCCAGCTGGGCAAAGTCAGCTACACAGCTTCGTTTCAATATGGGTCAATCTCGAAATGAATCGTCCAACGCGAGTACCGCTTCGACCAAACACGCCAACTCCTTCCAAGCAAACACCCCCGTGAAGAAGAAACAACAAATGCACGCCCCCTCCCCGCCCAAGCCAGTAGTGACGCCCCCCATGCTATACCCAGAATACAAACAACACTTCCGCCAACTCATCCATGACCGAACCCAGTTGGTTCGTGACCACCCCACTTATCATCCACCAGAGCAGTGTTCACAAAACACACTCCCCTTCAAGCAATCTTACACAATTGGCGGAAAGCCCATACAGAATGCGACCACCACGCACCCCCAACATGCTTGGCAAGATCCAAGCCCAACACCCAACACACCTACACCATCCTTGCGACACATCAACCCTGTGCTGAGTATAAGCTTCTTGCTGGAGGCTCTAAAGCAAAGCAAACGCAGACCTTGAGAAGCTTTGGAAGCCTGACACCGAAACCTGCACTTCAGAGTCACGCTCAACTCCACCAATCCTACATATTAGAAATGTTGACCACTGGAGCGCACTAGTCACTAGCGGGCATCTTGTGCCTTGCAGATGTGCCAGTACCCGGTCATTTTGCTAGATCTGCCAAGCCTGTGCAGTAACCACCTTTCGTAATCGCACAATAAGAGTTTCCACAGCGCGGTACACATCCTACGTACAACGGCCTTGAGCGGATTTTATAAGATTTCATGTTACCAACCGTGATGGTGTCCACCATGAAGCGTCTATTCCCGAAACCGTCCCTCCGTCGCGTTGAATGAAGGCGCCGAGTACGGAGGGTTTCTTTTGTCGCCAGCAGGGATGACATCAGAGGGAGTCGCAGCCAGACATGATTACTGCCACATTGTGGAATGATGCTCGGAATAAGGATTGTAGATCGGCCATCTGCTGGTCATGCGCAGCGGCCTACGAACTGGCCGTTGTCGTCTGATAGGTCGACTGAGCCATGTTGGACTCGATAATTCGGTTGATGTGTTTTTCTTCGGTTACCGATGGATCAGAGGATTGCATGTCATCATCTGGCATTGCTCCGTGTGTTTCGCTGGACGTGTCTTGCTGGGCTTGATTGATTGTCTTGATATCCTTCCCGTGCCAGTGTACGGACTCCATTTCTGCACACCCTGAGACTGCAGTCTGTGGCTTGTAGTTTCTCGAATCTGGACCGCTGGCTGTTCAGTGTCAGAGTCCAGAACGTGGCTCGGTTCTCAAGCTCTTCTTCTGAAAACCCAGTGGCTTTGGTTGGTCAATGAAACCATCTCAAGATTGCACATGTTCACCGACACTCCTTCAATTGGGCAAGGCCTCCAGATAAGCTGTTCTGAGAGCTTGACTGGCTCGCAGTGAAATCGACCTTGCACCAAATGAAGTAAACCCCTTGACTTGCTGTACGATCTGCCAGCCTGCAGCAGTTGCTTGTCCCAGAACTGGCCGCACCTGAAGCATTAGCAGTGATGTCACTGTGGACACCTGAAAGCATCATGTTGACTCGTGTTGTCATGTCTGACAACCAGATACCATCTCACCGATCGCAAAAAGCATCACACAGACTGTGCACAAAATGCTAGGTTTGGCCTCTCGATACTGGCCAGCAACCAATACGATGTTGTCGCCCGGATATTTAAACCTTGCCGACTGCGAGTCAATTCCAAGATGCTGTAATGGACGGGGTGCTCAGAAATCGAGTGAGTCGGGTCCACGACCCTGTGTTCATGACCAGATTGCTGAGAGAAGGGTCGTTGCGATCGACGTCGGTTCCCGGAACGCGCCCGTAGAATGCCTCAGCTACCGAGTTCTCAATGGATAAAGGCCTTGATAAGGCTGTGTAACTCTAGCACCAAACACCCAAACGTGACTGCTGTGTTCGCCCGGGCCCTGTACCCCGTCACCAAAACAAGGTCTTCCGCATCGCACTGACCATGCTCAGAACTTGGTGCCATGTTTGCAGGTAAGCTGTGATTGCTGGCTTGGCCCCACACTGGTTGCGAAAAGCCGACAGACATCGACCTGGGTAGCGCACTCACCGCAGGAAGCTGTGGTGGGCTTTCTGCCACTTTCTGCACCTCACAAGCAGAGTGCCAAACCGCGGGTCGATTTGACCGTTGATTTGACCGTTGGAGAACTGTGTACCTCCTGCATCGCAACAGATCACGGCATAAGAAACCACGCCGCTGCCCCGGCTGCCTGAATTGCCCATGACAGGCACTTGCACCATTTGCAGCATGTATGGAGCTGGCCTTGCAGCCGGGGCAAATCCGCAACTCCGTCTGGTGAAATATGTTCTGCACTACTCTGCTCTTCTTTCAATTGCGATGCGCTTCTCTCGCACATGGCGAACGATCACACATACGGCGATTCCTTGATTATGTCAGCTTGTGAGTAAACTGCATGCATCTCCCATCATCTCCCCTTCGTTCTCTTCTGAAGACCGGATCTTGATTGTTCCTTGCTTTGTTTGTTCTGCAAGGTTTTGATGGCTTTGTTTGCACTGTATAAGCGAAACCGAATTGTTTCGCTACAAAATGCAAGCGGAAGGGTTGTAACGAAAAAGACGCGTCTGCCTTTCGATGCAAACCTCTTGATGGTCTCATGCTCCCTGAAGCAAACTTGCAAGGCTTGAAAAAACGCGCAGGAGGCCCAATCCCTCCACCCATTTTGTTGCGGACTAACTTCGACACGCGGACGGGGACGGGTGGCTGCGCCCCACCTCCCATTTGCAAGCACAAAGCTCGTTATGACAAGGTTTCGAAAGGATGCGAATGACTTTTTGCATAAAGCTGGCATAAACCTTATGTATGAAAAGTTGATTAGAGCTGCCATTCTCAATAATGATGGCGTTGATTTTGCTTGTCTTGTGTTGGGATTGCCAGTGATTTAATAGATGGCACTTGTTGTTGGCATTGACACCTTCAACTGTTCTGTGGGTTTTTTGTATTTTCACTTTATTGTGCGAAAAAGTCCGCATGGCTTCAACAAAACTGGGAGTTAAGAATTGTGGCGCAGCCTGGTACATCTCTCGTTCTGGCCTGTCCTACATGCATTGGTTTCTTTTTGTCGTTCGTTCGTTCTCTCTTCTGCATGTTTAACTTTATCTCTCTTTCTTCTTTCTATACTGCTCTCATTCTGTCTTGCACTGCTTTCGTTCTCTCCTCACAGCCTTTTTAACATGCACGCACGGCACCTCATTTGACTTGGCCTAGACATGCCTTTCTGCAGTACGCCAGTGCAAATTGGCCCACCATGAAACCGTGTTTCTGGAGCAAACGCTTGTTGGCTGATCTATGCACGAACAAGCCGAAATTGGTCACTGTGCAGGACGATACCTATTCCCCCACCACGTTTTGCAGATGTATATAGATGTACATGGATGATATCCTTCCCGAACCCTTCAACTGCGACTTTCGCAGCTGGGAACACTAGAATATGTAAGATTATATGAGGTTGATCTTTGTAACCCCTAGAAAACTAGAAGGAACCTTGTCAGCGAGAACTGCTGCCAGAGCTTCCACTGAAACTCTTGGAAAGAAGTGAGCCACAATCATAAAACAGAAAGCTAACACAAACTATAGTTTGCCTTGATTCACCTTAAGTCCTTCTCGGACCACCGAGACTGCAAGGATCCCCTCTGGCAGAGGACGTCATCAGGGAAGAATGTGGCAGGATGTTGGCACCCCCGAAGAAATAGAGGAATAAAGACGGCGCATGAAACAAAGCCACCGGCAAACGCTGAGTTCCGTTCGCTCCCCAATTCGCCTCTGCGGGTTGCGAGTACCTCAAGACATCTCCAATCATCGTAAGGCTTTCGCAACTCTTTCAAGCCTACATCATCCTACATCTGTCGCACATCACGGGCTTGGTTCTTCTGCAGCTCTGCCCGCGTTTGGGCTGCGATGGCGGACAAGCTTCGATTTCAACCCCCAGCGGTGCCGCCGTGGCCCTCGTTGACAGCTAAGGAGTGTGCAGAATGCTTCTTGCGAGCAATATTCCATGTTCACTTCCTGACATTGTCATGTGAGAAATGCTCGAGCCAAGCACGAAATCGTACGCACATGCAGATATGTGTGGGCTCATTTCCTTGCGCATGTGCATGTTACAAAAAAGAGGGTAGTCGGCCCGGCATTGCAGGCGTGCACCTAAACCCCAACCACAGATCGGCCACACAGACGCATCATGACGCATCTGTTGCACCGCCAGCACTACAAGTACAGCAGCCGCCCTGTACCCACTCGCACACCATCACCACACCTATACGACACTCTGTGTTGTCCCTTCGTTGGGTACGCGAAGAACTGGAGTATAAACTGTGCCCGCAAAACTTGGAATACCAGCTAGTTCAGGTCTAAACCGGATTGCAATCAAAGAATACAGCATGCTTTCATGATAATAACAACAGTGGTATTAACTCTAAGTCAGGAGTGGTGAGGCGTGGATAGACCATGCGCACCGCGCAGGAGCACTAACTAAACTTGCTCTGAACATCCATCTGACCACAGGCACCCACATGAGAATACATTCCGTCGTGGCTCAACCATGCAACACCGTGAACAACTTCGTGGTCATTATGCACACTTCACCAAACGACATCGAACACCACGAAAGGTGCAGCAATGGTGCAGATCGAGTGCCTGCTGGCGCGCAAGGTCATTGTTTGCGTTAGCTGGATCTCCCTGGCTTGGTTTATTGGCAAGCTTCGCCCGCTAAACACATTCAATTGATTTCGGCTTGTCGCGATCTTGGATGCAATTGGATGCACCATGAAGCTGCGCGAAAGGACGCGCTCGAGCAATACCAGACGACGCAAACCTGAAGGAAATTCAGCAGCAAAGCTGCGACTTGCACGCCGTTTGGGTTTTTCGAATCTTTGCGCAAGTTGCACACGGCGAAACATCGTCTGTCGGCACTTTGCTTTCTAGTGTTATCCTAGGGCCCTATATATACAAACCCCAGCACCATCTGCGCTCCGACTCTTCTTGGCATCCGAGTTGCGAGACTCTGCCAGCTGATATGAAGGAGTGCCATGCAGCGGTGGGCCCGTGACAAAAGCTGGATGTGCAACCGATGTCATCCATCACAAGAAGACTTCCGGCTGTGGCCAGCAATGACATGTGGAGTAAGTCTGCGGCCGCATCTGCTTCGGTGTGGCTCCCGTCTATGAAAATCAGGTCACATTTGTGTGCCAAGTTTTGAGATATGAAGTGGGGAACTGAAACGTTTGAAGACCCTTCCAACAGTCTGTGCCTCCGTGAAAATACTGATCGTATCACTCGGTGGCATGAACGAGTGTACGATTTCGATATCAAATCAAACGACACCATTTGTGCTTCTGGCGGTGCACTTGCCAGCATGGCCCATGCGGAATGCCCTCCATTGAAGCCTACCTCACAGATCTGGCGTACAGTCGCAGAACTCGCTTGCTGAGAAAGCCACCAGGCTTGAGTGATGGATGAAGTGCTTTCCATGCGAACAAGACCATCTCTGTCCGCTCTTAGGCTGTTCAGCATGACCCAAGACAGCAGCATATGTCCAAGAGCTACAGCAGCACGATCTCCTCGGGGAAGTAGTCTGTTTACCCACCGCAAGTCCGTGCAAACAGACGACGTTTGATTGGCACGATTGGCACCTGGCTGTGGAAGCGGAATCGCGACCGTCTGTTCCAGCAGACCGATGTCGTTCAGCGCACGCAGAGACGCGAGATTTCGGATCGCTGCCAAGCTCAGACCCTCATTCAACGCAGCGTCTGTTAGCTTGTTTACAAGCTCATGCACTGCCGCCCAAATCCTGTCCATGGCCAGAGACTGCGAAGTCCGTTCCTGCTTAAAAGCCTTCGATAAGTGCTGAAAGACCGACTGTCGCATGGCGGCGAGCTCAAGGGGCAGCACGCCTTGTGGATCTGCCAAGCCGCCCTCGTTCGCTGCGTGCGCTCGTACGCACCAGAGAAGGGAATTGCACAGGTGCACCAAAGGCACCATAGACACCATAGGCACCGTAGAAGCGCGAACAGAGCGACTGCGCATGCTGCACGATGTCAAGATTTCTACGTTTTTGGGGAGAGTCTGAGCAGCCTGTGACCGTGGCACAATGTGACACACAAAAACGAGGAAACGAAGAATACACAAGCTGTCAGAATCTGTCAGAAGCTACTTCAAATGCTACTTTGCATGGACTGTGGCCAGCCTACGCAAGCCATTGCAGATCGGCTGATGGGCTCGGCAAAGGACATAACTATGCACGGCTACACGAAAATCAACTGAACTTTTTGCTGTTGCCTGATGATGAGGTCATCAGGTGCCGCTCAGGTCTTCACTACATTCTAGCACCGAAAGGCTTCATCAGCAACGATTTGTCTGATTAGTAAGCACCTACAGGACCGTCATAAGACTCAGCCCCGAAGGGGTTCACCAACAGCGTGGGCCTTGGCAATGGATCGGTGCAACAATGCGTTGTGAAAGTTGAGTTGCACGGATCGGGATGGACCAGGTAGTTCAGGAAGCTTGGAGGTTTGTAGAATGCCTAGCACGGTAGACAAGCAAACAGTTGCAACATGTTGCAATCCCAAATCACGCCACTGCCAGACCTAGTCTCCTCGACCCCCCAAACGATGCTGCTTTTGAGACGGCTCTGAGCATCAAACTGCTGAACCCGCGGATTGTTCAAGAAGTCCGACACAGAGTCAGGTCCCACCAGGAGGCAACTGACGTCGTCACAATACAAGCCAGCCTGGGCGCAAAACACTGTGCGCAGCTTACAAAATGCGGCGCACGTCTCCGCAAGTCAGATGCATGCGACCTCGTTTCGTTCCCAGCGCGACTGTGCTTCTTGCACAAGCGCTGATGCCAGCGCCTCCTTGCGCGTGCTCCGCAGAATTGCTAACGCCTCTGGGCGAAGACGTACCGCATGTACCGCAAGCTGATATCCGACTGCTGAATCAAAGCTGTGCCTCGATGGGAGCCAAGAACTCAAACAAACCGTCGCTGCCCAGAATGATCAGAGCCTAGCTGGTGTGGCAATTGTGGCAAACATCAGGCTCATCAGGCGCTGGTTCTGCATGCGCTGCTTTTGATGGTAGCGCGGCTCCATGAACCCCTTTCATGATGTCCTAACCCACCTCCCTACATCGTCCTAGGTCAAGCAGGAGCACCAGCAAAAGCACGGGCAAAAGCAGGAACAATGGCCAGGAATGATCGCGTCTTGTATCGCACTTGTGCTGTTTCTGGTGCTACTTTTTCTGCTCATAATGACTCTTTGTTTCTGGGCCTTCCCTCGCCCCTTGAACTGACCCCAAACCCCAAATTAGAATGCCGATAGCGATACTTGACCGCCCGGAATCAAAGTATCACTTCTGCATGCACTAGGGTGATTCTTTGCTTCTGAACCTTCCTTCGCCCCTTCAACTCACCCCAAACCGCAAGTTTGCCGATAATACTTGACCACCTGGATTCTAACTATCGTTTCTGCGCAAAAGTGAGTCTTTGCTTCTGGGGCTTCCCTCGCACCTTCAACTAACTGACCCCATGAGCCGATCAGCCAATCATCCGGATTTCCTCTCAGCATACAAAGGGAACAGACGGTTTTGCTAGGAAAAACCGAAAAATTTGACCCCCTGTTTTAAAACATGACTCACAAAAATAGGCCCTCCCCTCACAACCGCTCATGGTCCCGGTCCCACATCTCACAGCAGAACAAAGAAAAGCATCATTTCCGCAGCGCACATAAGACTCCATGTGGGGAGGTCTGTGTGGTGGGGGAGGGGGGAGGCCTAAACACATCTCATTTTGGCGCATCTCATTTTGTGCGGTTTGCTGACATCTAATCTCCTTCTGGGGATGGCCATATCGCCATTTTGGGGCTTGGTCTTAGCCAGACTTTTCCACTTTGAGGATGTGCCAGACCACATCTGCTCGTGTCGCCGTCTCGTTCGGGGGTTGGCACGCCACATCTTTGTCTATGCATGCCTACAAGTAGCACTGGTCGCATTTACAATTCAGAAATTCACGACAGACTGCCACGAAAACATCTCATTCAAAGCCACTCCCCCAATCGATATGTCTGGACACCTTGGGAACACCTGAGAGTGCACGACTTGCCGCCCCGCCTTGTTGTGGCGAACAAGAGACACTGAGGGCTCTGCAATGACGCCAACTCGCTTGACCTCAAACACCATTTTTTTCACAAACTGCTACATCTGTTTTTTACAAGGTGCAGCTCATGGACATGTATGGGTCCTACATGACCCTAGTATACCCTAGTGCATCAAGTGGTGCAAGACCTACCGTCACAAACGCCGTTGGCATCCTTGGGAGTAGAGCAAGAGGGCATGAGGGCCATGAGGGCATGAGCTCTACGCAGCAAAAAGAGCAAAAAGAGCAAAAAGACTTCAAGCCTTCGATAAGATAAACAAACTTGCCAAGTTTCGCAAAGGTCGCCGAATGATCTGCTCATGGCCAAACCATATGACCGTCCGCCGTACACGCGGGACATGACAGTATTCCGGCAGCGCCTGCCCAGGCACCCAACTATGAACATCAACACATGACTCCGGGAAGTGATGGATCTCTCCTGTGGATGTGGTGGTATGGCTGGTGGCATGGATGTGACATGATGTGACCATAGATAGCGAATGCACTGCGGCTGGTCATATATATTTATATATAAGTCAAATAGAGGTGTGATTGTCAATTTGTGCGCATCGCGGAAACGACGGTATGTTTGGAATTCTTCAAGAGCAAGCTGAGTCTAATACTGTGCTCGCAAAATGGAATCACGGGCTCCAGCATTGCCCACAGGTTGCTTTTCTCAGCAAAGGAAGGCGCATCCGAGCTCTGGCCAGGTGATTGTTTGTTCAGATCATGCGCATCGGCAACCCTCTTGGAAGGTTATTGCCTCAAACGCCCTGCCTCAACCCCGCAGAGTGTAATTGATCTGTCAAGAAACCTTCGAAAGATGACAATAATGGAATGGGCAGGAGGCCAGGGATCAGCATAGCACAAAGGTTCAGTACGAAATTAGGAGATGTTTCGGGGCCGTACCTTTAGAACCTTCCGGACTGGACAGAACCACCAGGGCAAACACGACACCTTTAAACTGGAACGCATTCATGCGGGTTCTAAAGCCTCCTGAGGCTTCCTACCTGATCTACATAGCATGTATGTGTCCAAGCTGAGCTCGGCGCGGACGCTCGACCTTGATTGACCCGCCAGCCGCCACGATTCCTTAGATACGCTGTGAAAAACATAACCCCCCGCCCACTGTCAACAAGCTCGGATTCTTGCGAGCTGCGTTGCTGCTCTTTTGTGTCGTGCGCCTTGTGCTGGCGGCTGGCAGTTATGCCTCCCCCCGCCTGAGTGACAACAGATGTTCTTGTTGCAAGTGTACTTCCAGCGAAAAGAAAAGTCTTGTGTTTCGAGTCTTCATCTCAGCTCGCATGCTGTAAGTTGTGTTTTGCCCACTTGTGTTGAGCGACTGTCAAACTAAGTGATGGACGTCGACAATCAATGCTTGGCTGTCGCCACACGATGCGAGGAATGTACCCTTCCCAGGGTTTTGCCAGCAAGCTGCGAAAACAAGCTGCTGTGCAACTCCCCTGCCTCCTCCGTTACCGTTACCGTGGCAACGGAAGCTCCTGAATGAGGAGTTAGCGATGGCCATTTCCATTTTCTCACCGCACCCCCTAGGACAGCTCATAGACTTGTAGACACCAACCCCAGACCCTGCATGACCCGGTACACACTCAACAGTACACTGGCTCCACTCTCCTTTCCCTCCAGCATCCAAAGCACCAGCCGAAGGGTTTCGGTGACGAGGTAGGGCTGGATTTAACATTTCGCACGGAGCGGGTAGATAAATGAGAGTTCGCCCAACTCAAAGACCCAATAAACGAGGGAACTAATTACTGCACAGGATCAGCAGGATGCTGGAGTACGGAAATCGCGGCGACAAAGTGCAGGATCGTGTAAAACCAGAAAAAAAAGATCCCTATCGTCTCATCTGCACTCTGTGCGCAGCTACAGAGGAGTCACCAAGTGATGGCCACTCAAGGCTCAAACAAGGCAACCTCAGAGGCTTGTCCGCAGAAGCACACACCACAAGTGAAAGTCGGATCGCCGGGCACAGAAACAAGAAAACAGGCACGAAGAACCTAACCCGGAAAGGGCTCGCGTGCAAACAAATCGACCTTTCGACCCCAGGGGGCACACAGGTAGCCGAAAAGAAGATGGGCTGCCTAAACCCGAAGGGGCTCGGGTAGCATCATCGGCTTGTGCGAAGCATGGAAGCAACACGGCACAACCACACGGGCTAACCACCCGAAACAGAGAATGGGCTACCTAAACCGAAAAGGGTTCGGGCGCAGGCAGCAGTGTGGCAGCAGGTCTTTCGACCCAAGAGGGCACACGACAAGAGAGCCGGCTACCTAAACCGAAGGGCTCAGACGCGCTACACAAAAAGGTGCAGGGACAAAGGGGCTCCCCCTTCGACGAAGGCGTTGCGCACCTGTCAGGCGTGGAGCAGAAATCAAAGGTGAGGGCACTCACTGATTCTCGGTTTCAAATCAAAGGCAACGAAAACCGCTGCAAAAGGACCCATTCCGGGCCACGCCTATCGTGGGCAAGGGCCGAAAAGGATTGGACCGCAAAACCATTGCTTTGAACAGAAGACGAAGGGGCAAGAGCTCAAAGTGGGCGCGCCACCTCTCACGACACAAATAGTTGAGCAGCAATCAGCCGCAAACTCTTTGTTTGCACCGGTTTAAACGGTGCGGAGATCGTGTTGTGAGCAGCAAGGGCAATCTCAAGGGTCTGGGGTCGGGTCTATCACGTTCAAGGTGGGGGTGGGGGGTGGCCCGCATGTCGAGCGGCGGAGAGAGAAAAATGGAAACCGCCATCGCTAACGCAAAACTAAAAATGGTGCCACATGGTTACACACCGGTCACATAGCGAGCTTGGCTGGTGGCTCCCCAGCTTCTCCTGACGTAACCAAATCGAAGCCTTTTTGTGCTGCAGCCGCTTCCAAATCTTCCTGCAAGAACTCTCTCCAAGTTCCGTTTGCGAGGAGTTGACGGCATCTTTCAACCTAAGGATATGAAACACACCCGCGCCTCGGCTGCAGCGTAGGCGTTCTTGATTGAATCGGCAACAGGCTTGGTCTGGACAGCCTCGAGTTTGGCAGTATGAAGTCGATCTCGACAACATAAAGTCTCTGAACGGCCTTCTCCAGGAGGTCTGGCAAGATGGCACAAAGGTGTGCAGCCACTATGTGGCCACATCTTCCATGCCCATCTGCAAGCACCAAAGACCAGTGGCCTTGTGGGGCGCGTGAAGAGACCGAAAAGCAGTGCGACCATCAAGCCGCAGCAAGCTCAACCGTTTGGTTGCCGAATCCCGTACCCCGGCCTTGAGTATCACATCGCGCGGCCACACAATCTGCGAATGGGGCGAGGAATTGCCGAAAGGAATTCCACGCGCGATTCCCGTCCCGGCAAATTCGCAGATCTTCGCAGTTTCCCAACAACCGTGGCCTTAATGGTTTCAAGGGTTCATGGTTCAATGGTTTAATGTGTTAATGGTTTAATCCTTCAACGGTTTAATGATTTAATGGTTTGATGGGTTTCTTGGTTTATTGGTTTATTGGTTTATTGGTCTATTGGTCTATTGGCTTATTGGCTTATTGGCTTATTGGTTTATTGGTTTATTGGTTTATTGGTTATTGTTTTATTGGTTATTGTTTTATTGGTTTATTGGTTTATTGGTTTATTGGTCTATTGGCTTATTGGTTTATTGGTCTATTGGCTTATTGGTTATTGGTTAATTGGTTAATTGGTTAATTGGTTAATTGGTTAATTGGTTAATTGGTTTATTGGTTAATTGGTTTATTGGTTTATTGGTTTATTGGTTTATTGGTTTATTGGTTTATTGGTTTATTGGTTTATTGGTTTATTGGTTTATTGGTGTATTGGTTTATTGGTTTATTGGCTTATTGGTTTATTGGTTTATTGGTTTATTGGCTTATTGGCTTATTGGCTTATTGGCTTATTGGCTTATTGGCTTATTGGCTTATTGGCTTATTGGCTTATTGGCTTATTGGCTTATTGGCTTATTGGCTTATTGGCTTATTGGCTTATTGGCTTATTGGTTTATTGGTTTATTGGTTTATTGGTTTATTGGTTTATTGGTTTATTGGTTTATTGGTTTATTGGTTTATTGGTTTATTGGTTTATTGGTTTATTGGTTTATTGGTTTATTGGTTTATTGGTTTATTGGTTTATTGGTTTATTGGTTAAATGGCTTATTTTCATAGGTGGAAACATAGGTTCAATGGTTGAATGGTTTCATGGGTTGCGGCACTCTCATAGGGCAAAGCTATTGGTTTTTATGGTTTAACGGTTTAATGGTTTTATAGTACTCCCACAAGGTGGAAACGACTGGTGGAAACGACTGATTGATTGGTTCAATGAGTGCTTGGGTGTCATGCAATCTCTGCCCAGGTATCTCACCTGCACCGCTGGTGCCATCGAATAAATTATCTCATACCTGCCATACCTTATTCTAATATTGGATTTACACATGTACTGCCTGCCCTGACTAAACAATAGGTATCACGCCTCGGCTGCGGCGTTGGAACAAAGGTGCACATGCATGGTTTGAATCAATGTCTGTGTGGTAGTTTTAGGAGACGGCGCCCGTACGGGGCCGTGCGTTTGAGCGCTTTTCCTCGGGTTCGGGGGTGGGGGGGGGGGTTGGGGGAGGGGGGTGATTACGTCCGTTGGGCCAGATACATGCAACAACCGACTCCCCAGCCTCGACTTTTAGAATAACACAATTGATTTTGCGCATTCCCCTGAGTTTGAACTCGTAAATCATCTGTTTAATTTTGTTAGAGGTCAGCTAGTTCAGATGCGTATACGACTATCCGGTCGATTCATTGCAAACTCAAATCAACATTTCAAGGGCCTTTCATCAGATCATGGGTTTACGCGCTAACACTTAAACGGTCGGCAATGAAGGAACTCCACGCCAAGCTAAGCGGGCAAATGCTTCGAAAAGTTCGGATAGTTTGATTGAAGATAGTTGGAGGTCAAATATGACTTACATACATATTGCTTGAATGGCCAGGAAGATTGGAAGACAAGGAGAGACAGCTACTGGAACAACCCATGTCCCAAATGACTGCGAAAATCTCGGCCAGCTTTTTTCTGTGCCTAGGGCTAGCTGTATTTAACAATCATCATCGGGCGCTAGATATATATTGTAACAAGGGGCTACCTATATCCATGTAACTGCGATAACAACGACAAGACTGTTTCCGTCGCCATAATGCAGAAGCTTGTATAGTCTTATTTCACTGATCTGGCTATAAGCTTTGAGATTTGCCCTTGACAGAAACTCGCGATATTCGCAGCGACCGTGGTCCCAAAAAAGCAGCTCCAGAGCGAAGTGCAAACACAAACAAGTCAACGAACAAGAATATGTTCCCTGCCATCCGAGGTACCCATATTCTGATCGACTTTACCAAGCCCTCCTAATGCTTCTAGGGTTTTGTCTGCAAACAATGTGTGAAATATAGATAAAACATAGAATCCATACATATATATATATATATGTCTGAATGTTCAAAAAAATATGTATATATATATATATATATATGAGCTCGCAACCTTTACGGTCCATTTTAAAATGGCGCGGAACCAAAACCTCAAAGAAATCTGTTTATCGCACACACGCACATAGTTTTTGGAAGTTGAAAATTCATGATTTCTTTCTTCTTAACAAACTAAACTTAGGGACATGGCGCTTGTCATTTCATTCATGAAAGTTCGGGACGCGGTGCTTGCGATCTTTTTCTGGAGAAGGAAACCTAAACAACTTAGAGGCGCGGTGCTTGCGATTGTTGTTGGAGAGAGAGAGAGAGAGAGAGAGAGATAGAGAGAGATAGATAGATCTTAAAAGCTTGTGATTTCCTTGCTTGGGCAAAATTTTGCTCACAGTCTTAGGGGCGCGGCGCTTGCGATTTGATATCCTTGGAAGAGAACTTCTCCTAAAAAACTTAGGGACGCGGTGCTGGCGATTTGCTATTGTGGAAGAGAAATTGAAAAAGACTTGAGGACACGGTGCTTGCGCTTTCCTGTTTTGGGAATATTTTCGAACAACATTGGGGAAGCGCCGTTTGCGGTTGTTATCTTGGGAAAAAGACATCCTTCACAAAACTTAAGGGCTTGCAACTTGTTGTTTTAGAAAACAAAAAAGGCTCTAAGAACAACTCAGGGATGCAGTGCTTGCGCTTTCCTTGTTTTCGAAAAATGTTGCTCACAATCTTTGGGGGGTGCAGTGCTTGCGAATGGAAATTCTGGAGAACAAACAACTTAGGGACGCGGTGCTTGCGATTTTTTGCTTGGGAGAACTGTTTAAAAGAGCCTAGGGCGCGTCGCTTGCGGTTTTTTGGGAATTTCAGGTTTAGTGTTCTCATGCAATTAAACACATTTCCATATGCAGAGACACCTCGTCCAACTCTGATCCAAAGGCCAACCTGAACTTCTAAATTTTCAACCAGGGGAGGAACAGGGCACAGGGGGTGGTGGGCAGGGGGTCAGGGTAGAGGGGTATATAGATCATGAGAGGGGAGGGCAGGGAGGCGAGGGCGGGGAGCAGGGGGAGGGCGGGGGGTGAGGGGGGAGGGGGGGGAAGGGGGGCAATTTTTTTCCGAAATCAACATCTGTCTTTTTTTAATTTTTTTTGTCCGAAAATCCCTTTGAATAGTTAAAATACTTCGAGTGGGCCATCTTCATGAATCATTTAAACCCAAACATCCCTGTGAAGGATTTAAAACTCAAGTTTAGTAGTTTAAATATTCATTTACATGAATCTAAATACGGTAAAATCCGGAAGAAGGCCAGTTGAACTAGTTGAATCCGAAAACTTCCTTTTACCGATTTAAACATTTTACAAAGTTCAATGAACCAGTCGATTTAAACTGTGCAAGTTTTTTGAATCCGAAAGTCCATTTTCCCGACCTAACTATTTACAGCATTCAATCGGCCTTAAGTCCGAGAGTTTACGCTTATTTTAATGCAAATACTTAAAACAGTTTACACAATGTAAATGATTCAATTGGGGCCCGCTAAGTATTTAAAATGTTTGACAACCCTTTCAGCGTTCTGAGTAACTTAAACAGTTCAAATCAGCCGATTGCAACTATTTCAAACATCTGAATCAGAACATCCGTTTTTCCGATTTACATCATGCAAATAATTCAATATGGCCCATAATAAGGCCTTTAAAGAAATATTGAATACTGAAAGTATTTAAACTATTCAAATTGCTTAACGTACTTGATATTATTAACCGCATCTTCGCGGACCATGTACATTGAGCCAATTCATCTAGCTCGACAGCAACAATCAATGGAAGCAGCATGATTGGAGACTGGCCTTGATTTATGTTGCCCCGTCTTCGCTTCAAACCTTGCGTGGTCACGACACGTTTGCAAGAAGATGTGAGAGAAGTGTCGTTTTATCTGCCTGCCTGTGGCTGAAACCACCTGCACAAACGTGTCTGCAGGCTTCTCGCCAGACACTGCAACCTCAGCCGGCTCAAACCTTAGCACTCATTCCAAACAAAGCGAGTACATCCTCGTTGTTCCTCTTCCAGAAAAGGAGCAGATACAGCAACTACAATAAAAAAGTCCTAGCTTTCGGGGCAAAAAGCACAGACGTGTGCGAATGGCTCAGTACGTGCATGAATAAACATCAACCCAATACAGGACCAAACCATATGGCAAGTGAGGACTGCGAACAAAAACAACCTGAGTACAACCGTCGACTCTGTCAAGCCTTTGAAGTGCTGACAGTGACGGATCCGTCTCCAGACCACAGTTCGTCTCGATTCGAAATGCCTGGTGGCACAGTCGCTCCTTTCAACTTCAACCAGTCGACAATCGGCTTTCAATCGGCTTTCAATGCACGTAAGTTGCACAAACAATGGCCATCAACAGCGCAAAGACCCAAGAATCTCCAAACCGACATGCAACCATGCGCATTCTGCGTGTCCCCCAGCACTGCAACTTTTTCACCATTGACCGTTTCTCCACCACCCTTCACTCCTTTCTCATCCACCTCCTGCATCCTCCTCTTATCCTAATCTTGCGTCACTTTGAGGGATACTCTGATGGAGACAGTGGAAGAGTAGAGTGGAGGTCCGGGTCCTGGCCCCGCTGAGCTTCGCAGAGTCTATGCAAACATTCAAAGTTTTTTTTTGTGCTCGGCGTGGGTCTTGTGTGAATCATGCGACAGGGGAAGAATGTGAAAGAGAATGCTTCATCTTCTGCGAAACTGACCATGTCTGCATCTACTCCGAATGGAAGGACCACAGGAACATGCTTTTTCAAAACAGCACAAAGCAAGCTAGATGGACACTGACTTGCATTCAACCAAGGCTCGGGATAAGCTCGCATGCGGGTTTGAACTACTTTCGACCGAGATAATGCCATGGTTGCCAGAACTTGGATGCCGAACAAGAGAAGCCCATGTAGCCATGAAGCTGCCACCTACCCCCTGCCCGACTCACTGCACTGTTGTACTGCAAGATGTCGTAAGCCAAGTTTCGACAGTTTCTGCATGTCACATATCCCACGGCAGTATCTGTCGCTCGGCTGCAGCGAAGCCTGTTCAAACGGAGGAGTGGAACTCTGACGTCAACGTACATTAGCTAAACGTGAATACGACTCTGGACCTTCTTTGCTGCTGCTGTGCAGCAGGCCAGACAGCAGGCACTGACCGGGCGGGCCATGGCTGCAGGGAAAGCATTAGATGAACTACAAGGAGGTGGCATCTGGTGCTACAGTGTGCAAAGCCTCAAAGCTTTCTACCCTACGTTTCGTGCACTGGTGGTGATACTGTGTTGTGACAGAGTCTCTGGCTGCCCTCCACACCTGCATGACAACTGCTTTCAAGTCGTCGTAACTTCGTGCACGGGGGCTCTCTATCAGTGCGGCGCAGAGTGCGAGGAATAGGCATTTGCGAAGGCAACCAAGACATGCCAGCCACCCGACTGCCAAGTGTTCATGGTCTTTTGGCGCGCATGTCGGTGGTCCGAGATGCAGCTGATAGCTCACATTGACAATGGCACTCGTCAAACATCCTGACCATTGCATGGTTTCCAAAATAACTTCTATTCCAGGCACTACGACACCAACTCCACGTCCTCGTGTCAAACTGTGTTTGCATGTGAATGACCTCCTTTTGTGGCTCAAAGGTCCTCCATTGGACGATCTTCGTCTTGCTTCCGCCGCCTCCAATCCAGTGGTGTGCAAGAACAAGAAACACACTGAAAATACTTATAATACTTACACTTAAATGCATCGAGACATGCAACACGTGTCACAAGCAGAGGGCTGACATGGAATCTCCGCACAAGAGTGCGCTTGTATCCCCTTTCCAAGACCTTAGCTTGGATGGCTTTGCCACCGCACCCCTTTCCCAAGGCCAGCCCCAGCGGCCAGGAGACAGGCGAAGAGCATGCACAGGCCGGCACCCTGCCGGCCTGCGTGCCTACATCGGCAATGAGAGCTGCGGACGCGCCCGTCCCACCCGAGCCTCTGAGCAACCAGGCTCGGGGAACCCACCTCAAGCACACCCAGCACTTTCCAACGTCCAGCCCCAAACCCAAAGCCACCACGCTTCCCCCCGAAAAAAACCCTGGGAGGACGTGATATACTGGAAGCCTGCCAGCGGCCCGCAAGAACCTGACGCGCCCAGCAGCCTGCCATAGACTGCCCTCCACGCATGCTACGCCGGGGAAGGGGGGTGGCCCTGAGAAGACAAACACTCAGACGAGGCTCAGATCTGGAGATATCTGGAGCCTTTGATCGCAGAGAATTCACAGAAGGTATCCCAACAGGCTTAAAAGCAAAACTCCACAAAGAGGCTGAGGATCCCAGTGAGCAGGATAACCGCATAAGGCCACATAACCGTAAACCCTAACAACAAAATGCCTGACCGCGAGCTGGTGGAGGACCTCCAGAACAGCTTGAGCGGCGGCGCACGCATGATCGTTCCTCCACTCGACGTGGACAGTGGAAGAACCTAGTTCAGAGAAGGCCCCCTAGGTCTTGAAGAGAGTCTGAAAGCGCTGGTGTGGTACGCACAGTGGGGATGAGGCACGGTCGCGGCATATTGCGTGAGCTCTGGTATGTGCTCCTGTGGGAGGTTGGCATGCCTTGCTCTGGCTGCCGTAGGGCTGTGACGTGGAGTGTGGCAGAAACGGCTGACGCTTCTGAACGGCTTCTGACCTCGGAATACACTGGCAACATCTTAGTAAACTAGAAACATCTCGTCGTGCGCGCGCTTTGATGGTGGGGGGTTAGACGCGGTTAGACATGGTGGGCCATGGTGTGAGACAGTGTCGGCACAGGGTTTCTTTGTTGCAGCTCATACTTCGCCGCGGCCGTTGTGAGACTTGATTTCCAGCCCCGGATGGGTTCATGGCCATTTCGTTCATGTTTTTGGGCGACTCTCCCGGCCCGTTTCAGTTTTCCTTTCTCAAACAGTTTCGCCACACCAACTCCTGTTGCCATGCAGTTGTGGATGCGATGTGATGTCCCGAGATGCAAACTTCTTGAGGCTGGATCAATCGGATCAAGCCTTGGCAGACCTCGCCCCACATGCCCACACCCCAAAAAGATCCTGCCCAAAGGCCAGGCCTTCTGTCAACATGTTTTCCTCAAACGCCGCTCCACCCTCAAACAAAAACATCACCTCACAAATCATCAGCATGACACTTCACCACATGTAAAGTCCTGTAAAGGACAGTGAGAGACAAAATGCTGGTCAAGGTCTCTAACCCTCAGCCACGCGCATTAAGAATGCGGGGAGTTAATCGCAGTCACATGGGGCATTGTGGGAACTTGGATGTGCCAGCCTCCTCATCTCACCGCCCTCAGTCTCGGCGCGTTCTGATCGCGAGGTTGAACCCAGCACTTTCGATTCCACCTGGCTGCAAAAGTCTCAGACGTTGTAAGATTGTAAGGCTGACAAATTGGCTGCACCTGATCGCTAATTTCGTTGATCTTCGTATCAACCTTGAGAACGATAGACCGGAGGATGCTA
Source organism: Symbiodinium natans (assembly GCA_905221605.1). Classification (NCBI taxonomy): domain Eukaryota; class Dinophyceae; order Suessiales; family Symbiodiniaceae; genus Symbiodinium; species Symbiodinium natans. The sequence goes on along the minus strand of CAJNDS010000406.1, from coordinate 73,301 downwards.
TTTCCGGTGAACCTTCCCAGAGACGGCTGACAGGTAAGAGTTTTATGGAATTCCATGGAGTTCCACGCACCATGTTGTTTCAAGCTCTCAAAACAAAACCTGACCACAGCGCCTATAGTTCAGGAAGTCGAGGAAGAACATGATCTCGACAAGCCCGCCAATCCAAGACTGAATGTCCGAGTAGCGCGGCATGTTGATCTGCCAGCCAGAGCTGCTGCTGGCAATGAGTTACCACGTTGACAGCAATCCAGCCGATGCCTTCTTGTAGATCCAGTTCAGAGCGTAGAACACGCGGTACCCCCCGAGCATGACAACGTACAGGCTTGTACCCCTCAGATCAGCAACCGCATCCCTCAAAATAGTTCGACTGTCCACGAGCGTGCTGAGAACGAAACACATCCTTGTTGATCCGTTCCCGATAGCAGAATATATATTGTGGGACCTTGGACAGCGGTCACAACATCGACGGCATCGCCAACAGCAATGCACAACCAGATGACGACACAGCAAAAAGGGCAGCAACGCTCGCAACAACAGCAACAGAACAGCTAGAACGAAGTTGCCACGACCAACGACGACCGCAACCACAACCAAAGAAGCCCTTGAAAGGCATGAGTATATAGAATTTGTTAAAAGGCCTTGCAGGCCCCTGCGGGCCATTTTGCTGTGCCCCAAAAAACTCATCCTCGAACTCCCAACGCCAAATGTCAGGCCCACCCCTGGCCCACATGACTCTTGGCTTGCCCACCCTCAGATGATCTTGGAAACCGCGGCAAACTCCCAAGAGGAACTACGGCATTTTTCGGAAAGACATGATGGGGCACTGAAGAGACAGAGAAGAGACAGGGGAGCCAAAGTGGCAGAGGCAAAGGAAGCAACTAACGGCATTCGCGCAGATTGCGTGGGGAATTGTGGGGAAAGACCAACCCTTACCCCGAAACACCTGAAGCTACGAGAATGAAGTCTGCAAAAATGCGGACATGTGAAGAAAAAAAATCGGAAAGACGCGAAGAAATAGGTCTTGGAACAACGCCGCTATCAACCCGCCCCTCACCCCATAAGACATGCAAGGCCCTCATAGGACATTCAAGGCCGAAAACAGACATGCCAACAGTGCAAAGAGCAAGAAGTTCAAAGGTGACATCCCCCTACTTTGCTGCTGATCTATTGAAAACCCTAGGCTGGATGTAGAAACTACCCTTCTCCGTCCTTTTGTCTGGAGGCAAATACTGTTTACAGTCACGTTGTTCCCTGTTGTTGTTGCTGCATCCCAGACAACTGTGCAACACATCACCAAATGGGAAGTAGCCACATAGCAATTCTTAGCTTAACAAATTTAACAAATCTTCTGTCGTCGGGAAAAATAATCCCAGTGTTGAGCGACACCTGGGGATACTGCGAGCCACCGGTTCTTCAGGTTGACATTCCAGGACCAGATACAATTGAGTATGAGATATATTAGCTTATCCGCCGAGGCGTGGTAGCACAAAGCAGGCACCCACCTCCAATCCCCTCCCATTATTTTTCACTTTTTTGGCTGGAATGCGTACCCCCCCTAGCCAACAGCTGTGCGGAAGGACGTCGAAGGGCCAGGGGGCATTTGGGCCTGACCATAAAGGGCAACCCTCCAGGGCATCTTGGCCACCCTCCCCCCTTTACTCCTCCCTGCCCGTCCCCCCCCCTTCCCCCACCTCTCCACCACTCCCGTTTCACAACAGCGTCCAAAAAGAGAACGATTGCACGAAACCTCTCAAAGCGCGCAAGCCTCGTGCTGGGCAAGCACCGGCCCAGACGAGTCACGTAGCGTGAAAACTATATTCATGTCAGAAGTATATGAATTATATGAATTATGTGAGTTATATGAATTGTATGATTATAGGAATTATATGAATAATATGAACTATATGAGTTATATGAATAATATGAACTATATGAGTTATATGAATTCTATGAATTCTATGAATTCTATGAATTCTATGAATTTTATGAATTCTATGAATTCTATGAATTCTATGAATTCTATGAATTCTATGAATTCTATGAATTGTATGAATTCTATGAATTCTATGAATTCAGTAGTAGTAGTAGTAGTAGTAGTAGTAGTAGCAGTAGTAGTAGTAGTAGTAGTAGTACTACCCCGTGTGTTGGTAGGAGGCCCTGGTGCTTTGTGGTGGGTGGGTGGGGGGGGGGACGGGGGGGGGGGAGAGGGGGAACAAGAAAATCTATCACAAGCGTTCATGCCTTTCGCGACCATATCCAAAACACTGGTATGTACTGCGCTTTATGCCCAAAACACTGGTATTTACGGCGTTTTCGCCTCGTTGTACAACATACTGCACAAGGATGTGGAACAGGAAAATCTGTCACTAGCGTCCGTGCTTTTCGCGACCATGCCCAAGACACTGCGATTTACAGCGTTTTATGCCCCAAACACTCGTACTTACAGCGTTGTCGCTTGTTTGTGCAACATACTGCACAAGGATGTGGAGCAAGAAAACCCCGAGTCTTGAATCCTAATCACACCACAAATCCATGACCCCCAAAGTCGTTCGGCCGCGCATCTGCGATGTCTCTCTTAAAGATGGGAAAAGCACGAAACACCGAGAGGGTGCTCACTTTTCGACTAGGACAACAAGCGAATGTACTAAAAGTACCCAGGTCTTCCTACAACGCGCATCCTAGTAGTCGTAGTAGTAGTAGTAGTAGTAGTAGCAGCAGTAGTAGCAGTAGTAGCAGTAGTAGCAGTAGTAGTAGTAGTAGTACTAGTACTAGTACTAGTACTAGTAGTAGTAGTAGTAGTAGTAGTAGTAGTAGTAGTAGTAGTAGTAGTAGTAGTAGTAGTAGCAGTAGCAGTAATAAAAGTAGTAGTAATAGTAGTAGAAGTAGTAGTAGTAGTAGTAGTAGTAGTAGTAGTAGTAATAGTAGTAGTAGTAGTAGTAGTAGTAGTAGTAGTAGTAGTAGTAGTAGTAGTAGTGGTAGTCGTAGTCGTTGTAGTAGTAGTAGTAGTAGTAGTAGCAGTAGTAGTAGTAGAAGCACCACGGCTCGATTTTGTTTGGCACGCTGGGTAGCTGCAGTTCCTCCATCCGGAGAAGATATCTGGGCTGACCCAGCTATGCACATCATGCGGCCATGGTTTCTTTGCTACCTTTTGATGCTTGGAATGTGTGGCGCGATGGAAAACGATGATCCATCACCGCCACCACCACGGAAACAACCGAGGCGTGAACTCGGGCCCTCTCCGCCCATCCGATATCAAGGACGCAATCTGCCCACTAATCTTGAAGTTGATCTTGTGGAGACTGTTGGTCCTGACCTTCAGCCGGATGTTAGGGTGAGAGTCCACATCTCCCCTGAGGCAGTGAGGGTGAGAGAAGTATCGGTGTTCGTGATCCCCACCAGACCTGCTTGGATGCAAGCCGCAGAAGGTGAGCACACCGCATCGTCCTCCTCGGGAGCCAATCCTGGCCCTGTGCATGGACGCTCAGGAGTGCCACAAGTGGAGGCCCCCTCGGCCCCAAACGCAGCTGCACCCTCTCACTTGCACCAACCCGAATCTGCCCCCGCCATGCACCCAGCTACAGGCATGGGTCTATGTGTGAATATGCAAGGTGGCCTCGGCAGAGGTTACGGTCATGCAGCAGGTCAAGTAGGAGCACCAGGCCATGAGTTTCAGCTTGAAGTGGCCACGACCCACACGGCCCCAAGCACGATAAGAGCGTCGCACATCCTCAGATGCGTCTGCAACACACGCTCACTTGCGCCTGGCACTTTGCAGTGTTGCATGGTGTTGCCGTCTGCACTCTGCTGGGGAATTATCCCAGTGACTCGCAAACCTTGCAGGACCCGCCGATGGAGCTTTCGACATCAACACGCACAGGCCTTGCCGCACAGGTGCACCCTAGGTTCAGCCCATTCACTGCCACCGCCTAAGAAAGCACCAGTACGCACTTGCCAAATGCGTGAGCAGGTACTATGCCCCTATCGGACCGTGAATCGATGGCGGAAGTGCACCGCCAACGCTCTCAGATCAGTGTTACGCCCTTTCTCCACTCCTGCGAGCCCTGTCCTCGACCAAACTGCGCGAGGAACTCAGCGTGCTCGAGGACACCGATGCATTGCCAGTAACCAAGTCCCCTCGGAAAGCATCACTAAATTAGTTAATCTCAAAGGTAGACATGAAACCTTGACCCGTAAACACTATCCCGTAACCACTAAGAGCCGACCCGGTCCCAAGTCCGGGACACACAGATTTCTGCACGTTTGCCTATGAATGACAATGTTACAATTTGTGCGCGGCGCGAGGGTTCCGGTCCTATCCGCAGATAGGACAGCCTATAATGCGCTGAAGCAATGCGGAACACAGCACATTCAGAGTCAGGAGTCAGCCCTTCTCTATTCAAGAGTAGCCAAGCGCTCATACAACAGAGCCTGCCTTCGAGCCTCGCGCTGGGGCAGCACTATGTATAAAGGCAGAGTCATGCACTCAGGTGATGACATCAGTGGGAGCCGACAGGCGGCCCCAACGTCAATCAGAAAGAGGACAAATCAGGCGGCCGCACCCAGCCATTGCCTCAGGGTATTCAGCTATAATGCCGGAGGCTTAGGCTCAGGCATGTACGAGGAGTTAATGCATTATCTTGATACCGCTGCATACGACATTGTACTCACCCAAGAAACAAAAATGAGTACTGACACCGAATATTGCACCGATAAATGGATATGCATTGGCTCAGGCACGGCGCAGCAAAAACACGCGGGAGTCACGGTGCTCATCAGCAAAGCCATCACACACGAGGCTGAGGTTAAACATGACACCATTGTGCCGGGACGCCTCATTAGAGTTAGGTTTCCAGTCGGCAAGCTCAATAACGTGGTCAGCGTGCTCAGTGCCTATCTACATGCCTGGAACCCTAAGGATCCCCAGATCCTCAATAAGAGACTCGACTACTGGCAGTGCTTGAACGGCATTCCTCGTAGAGAACATCTTGTGATTGGGGGTGATCTCAATGTGCAAGTTCGTCCACGTCCGCCACACATCGGCCCAGGTACCGGACTTTGCTCTGCTGACAGAGCCACAGATGAGGATGAGGTCGTGAACCTACTTGATGCACACTCGCTTATCATGCTCAACACATGGTCAAAACCAGGACACACGGCACACACCTTCAAGTTTGGCACACACTCAGCGCAACTTGACTACATCATTGTGCGCCGCAGTGATCGGAAAGGGTGGCCAAACGAGCAGGCCCCTTGCTGCAATGCCCTGTTGGGGCCTGGCGCAGGCTTAGCGGCTATCACATCCCTGTCACCGCCCTCTTACCTATCCGTAGATTTGAATGGCGGAAACCGCCCGCTAGCCAGCCAAACATTGAGCGCGAAAGCATTGTGGAGCAAGCCAAGGTGACTGAATGGAAAGGGATACCCGAGGGAAGAATCACCAAGTCTCCTTCACCAGCTGTGCGTCGTGCATAATTGTCCAAGGAGAAGCGTTGGCGGGGGTTCATTTGGCCCCTTTCGAAGGTATCACCGTAAGCCAAGCGGCCTGTCAAAATTTGTTGCTTCAGCCTCACGCGTTGCTGCTTGCTTGGCGGAGCGTTTTCCCGTCCTGGGCGTATGATGGGTAAATTGGGCATTAGGCTTCTGGAGCGCTTAGCAGAAGTGGCTCAAAGACGGCGCAAAGGTGGTTCCAGCGTGGATGGGAGACAGCGGGGCGCTTCAGAGTGCTGGGCACTCGCAAACTGCGCAAAAGTTTGCCATGGACCTCTCTAGCGGACTCTGGTGTCAGCGGCGGCGGCGGCCCCCGCTGCGCAGCAATCTTGAGAGCATCCAAGGCACACGGTTTGTGTACGCTGTGTAGCCTGGACGGTTGTAGAACGTGTTTCAGCGTCGGCTTTAAAGTGGTAGACGTGGACGGCTAGACATGCTCTTGCTAAAGCATTGGACAACAAAGCAAAGGACGCGCCATTCAAAACCAAAGCTCTCGACAAACAATCGTCACTGGCTGTGCGTATGCTACATTTGCGTTGCAAAGCAGGACCTGTTCCTTTGACTTTGCACAGCCTTCACATAGCGCACCCAGATGCGCTTCGGATTTTCCCATATAGTTCACGACAAACTGGGGTCTCTGTGCGCGAATATGCTACGTCTGCTACGTTTGTGTCGCATGCTGTTCCTCTGACTTTGCACAGCCCTGGGTGCGCTTTGTATTTTCCCATATAGTTAACAAAACTGACAGCGCCTGACCAAGTATGAATTACGGAGCTGCCACTCGTAGAACAGGTTCAAAGCAACCAAGCAAGTATCTCGGTGCGAATATGTTGGAGCTGCGCAGCCTGGCAACGCCATGGTGTTCCCAATTCTTTGCACCAGCCTTGACATAGCGCGCCCAGGTGCGCTTTGGACTTTCCCATATATGGCACAGGCGTCTCTGGGTGCGAATATGCTGCGTCTGCTACATTTGTGTTATGTGGCAAAGACGCGCTGTTCCTCTGACTGGTTTGCTATGGGTCACGGGGTTGGGCCATGTTGTGAGCATCATCGAACCGTTCTGGAACTTCCACTCGCAACTTTTGCCCCAGAGTACTGGGGGCGAGGCTTAGGGGGAAGCCTCGCACGCCCGCATTTCCTCCACCTGAGCACCAGATCATTGGATAGGCTTCACAGACGGGCTCCCTGGTGACTTGAGTCAAGCTGTTCACCCACCCCCGGGCACGGTTAAACACCGCACCTTCTTCACCCGGCTGCCTTTGTCGGCAAAGGAGCTGAACTGCTATAGGGCCAAAACTTTTTCGTCGACACGTTCAACGCAGCACCCACAATAAACAACTCGAGAGGGTTTTCCTATCTATGGTGCATGGGGACCCATTGAAGACCAATTCAGGGACCAACACGGGGACCAACTGGGGGAAAAACTGTGGACCAATGGGGGACCAACTGGGGGACCAAACAGAGAATCTCTGTAATCAACCCGAGGGGGATTGTAACTCATATCTTGTTGTTTGGTACACATGAAGAGCTGACTCGAGAGTTCGCTCGGCTATTCGTAGCGGAACTCGTCTCTTGTGGAACTTGCGCTCAAGGAAGCGCCAATGCACAAGCATTGCCACTAGGCTGTACGCTAAGCTGTGGACCCGGACTGCGGCTGCGCTTGGAATGGAATGGAATAGTAGTAGTAGGCCCGCGTCCCTTATTTGACGCTGCATTACGCTGCTTGTGGTTGAAGTGGAGACATGCAGAATGTGTGGCCAGCGCAGTGAAATTCTGCTTTTTTAACATGTTCATTTGGGCACAGCAGACTGAATTGGGGGAGCGGGCAAGTAATTTTTTTTGGTCTGCGTGTGATCGCTCTCAGCAACCTTTCAGAAGCCATTTTGGCTTTGCAGCAGAGGGAGTCATGGCTCGCCGAAGTGTGTCTGGCAGGGGCAAGGGCAAACAACTGCATTTGTGCAGATTGTGTGGGGGCAAGGACCATCGGCAAGAGACATGTCCGAGCTTTGCTGGCAAGAAGATTAGAGAGCTTCAAGCTCAGTTGAAGCACTTGAAGGCTGGCTCAAGAAAGGCGCGCTTGCAAAGAGCCGCAAACGGGTGGCCCCGGAGAAGAAGAGCGGCAGTCACAAGTCAGCTGCCAGGAAGGCGTACAGCGGAGTTGCAGAAAGACATTCCTGGAGGAGCAGAAGGTCAGCTCAGATGTGCATGCTGCGTGGAATCGCTTGCAGAGTCTCGGCTTTGTGGAGAAGCCTTCTTCGTGTTCCCATTGCCGCTCCAAGAGACTGGTGCTTTCGAAGGCTTCAAATCGCAGCCGGAGCGAGTGCATCTACCTGCGCTGCCTCGACTGCCATCGGTACACGAATGCGCTGTGGTTCAGCTCCTTCCGAGGGTTGAGATGTAGCATGGCTCAGCTGCACGAGGTGATCATGGTTGCTTGTCCGTGAAAGAACAGTTGTAAGAGTCCAAACCCTAAACCCTAAACCGTAGTTCCGAAAAACCCCAAAGCCTGAACCCTAAACCCTGAAGCAGACACGGAGGCATACTCGCGACTGAATTTCATGTCTCGACCGAGCGCGGATGCATTGCAGCGGCAAACACCTTTTGGCAGAAAGGGTGCTTGGACTTTGTTTTGCATTGTTTCCTTTTGCTTCAGGTTTAGTCGTGGGTGGAAGGGTTTAGGTGAAAGGGGTCTGGTGGGCATGCAGGCTTGCAGAAGATTGTTGAGCTTCTTTTGCGAGCAGAATCCCTCGTCGGCAAACATCGAAACCGCAATCCGCTGTGTGGGCGCTTGTTCGAAGGGGACGCAACAGCCATCCGCAAAAGCCTGGTTGGCACGGGCAACAAAGTGTTCAAGCGAACCCTGCAGCAGAGCGGCTGCAAGACGGAGGAGCGACCGAGCAAGGTTGTCCGGCATCTGCAGTCGGACAACAGGACGTGTGGTCGTGGCAGCGTTGCCAAGCAAAGCCGTGTCAACTTTTGCGCCACCTCCGCCTGAGAGAGGGATGAATCTTCAGCAGGGAAGAGTATATATTTGGTACTATGCTGTTTCATGTTCCTACCCGCAATTCCTTAGGCCTAGACCCGAAACCACAAAAGCCCCAAAATTAAAGGACAAAGACTGAAACCCAGCAAAGACATCCGAAAGCAGTACACCCCAAAACGCCCAAAAGCCTTGAAATCCTGAACGTGTCCCGAACACAAACAGTGCAAGCCCAAAAGCCGTGCACCCTGAATGTAAACCGCGCAAGCCCAAAAGCCGTGCACCCTGAACGTGTCCCAAAGCCAACACTGCAAGACCAAAAGCCGTGCACCCTGAACGTGTCCCGAAAGCCAACACTGCAAGCCCAAAAGCCGTGCACCCTGAACGTGTCCTGAAAGCCAAGAGCACAAGCCCCAAAAGCCGTGCATCTTGAACGTGTCACGAAAGCCAAGAGCACCCTGAACGTGCCCCGAAAGCAAACATGCAGTGCAAGCCGAAAAGCCCTGAAGCCTGAACCTGCAGAGTCCCGAAACCCTAAACCCTAAACCCTAAAACCGTAAACCCTAGACCCAAAACCCAAAACCCTAAACCCTAAACCTTTGAGGCAGACAGAGTGTCCCTATGAAGCATGGACACGGCCGCAGTTTTGGGCACGCGCAGACGCAGTTATTCCAGCGCAGACTGCGCAAGGGGTATAGTGCAATGTTTCCTGGAAACGCAGTGTTGGGTCCGTGGCGCTTCAATGCCGATGCTCGGGCAGATGGGGCAGTTGGTGCCAACACGTCGGGGCAGAGCACAGCAACGGATGAAGAGGGCATCTGTTCAGACTCCCAGGACCGTCAAGACTTGTAGGCATAGCACCCTAAACTGTGGTGAGTCAAGTCAAGTCCGTATCTTTGCAGGAGTCTGTCATCGGCACACAGGCGGAAGAAGAGAGCAGGCGGGGTTTCTCCAAGAAGGCTAAAGCTGCAAACCAGTAATCGCAAGCTCTAACCCTAAACCGTAATGTAACGTCGAACCGACCCAGTAACAAGTTGGCAGGCCGGCCAAAGTGAGGAAGACCGTGGCGGCTTGTGGAAAGGTGGCAGCGGCTCCGGATTCGTGGTATCTGAAGCTTGACGCCTCGTGGGTGCGCAACGTGCCGGATACTAGCAAAATGTTTCTGCGAGCGGGGTCAGAAGAGACCTTCGGAGGGCATGACATGTTTCTGGAAGGGCAGAAAAATGCCCGCAAGTTTCGTTGGGGCCGTTGCCCGTGGCACAATCAAAGAGGGATGGTGCCTTGGGTGGTTCCTGACGGCGCCCATGCCGGAGACCTGATCTTGATATGCAGTGGGTTTTGGGACCGCGACTACATCGGCAGATGCGCCTGCTTTTTCAAGCATGAGTTTCCCCGGTCTCGAATCTCTGAGCTGAGCCCAGAGACAAAGGCCGAGTGGATTTCTTTCCGGGCAGCCTTGAGCCGAGGAGCAAGGCCTTGAGCCCAGGAACGACGACAAAGTTGGGTAAGTGTTACAGCAAGTTAGATATGCGTTCAAAAAGGGTCTCGGCAGTAGGCTTCGCCTTGGACTTTTGCCACGCGTTCTGTCGAATGATGACATGTTCGTGTCGATGTGCATACGGCAGTGCGGGGAGAGGGGGCCTCAAGTCGGTGACTCCAAAATGAGTGCCAGACAAAGACCACCAAAGTTGCAGGGCGAGAAGCACCGTTGAAAATGAGGGACGTCTAAGCCCCAAACCCGAAACCTCGCAGCCTCAGGTGACAGGTTGAAGGCCAAAAGTCCTGCGTGCTTAAACCCCCAAGCCCCCCAAGCTTCAGGAGCAAGCCCAAAACTCCGCTACCCTGAAGCCTTAAACCCCAAACCCCGAAGCTTCAAGTGGAGGCCCAAAAGCCCTGACCCTTAAAGCCAAAACCCCAACCCCCCAGGTTCAAGTGGAGGGCCAAAAGCCCGGTACCCTTAAGCCCGAAACCCCAGACCCCGAAGCTTCAAGTGCAAGCCCAAAACTCGGTACACTGAAACCCAAAACCCCGAAGCTTCAAGTGGAGGGCCAAAAGCCCTGCACGATAAACCCTGAAATTACGATAAACCCAAAACCTGATCCGAAGAAAAAGCATGCAACCCCAAAAGCCCTGAAGTCAGATCCCCTGAACCCCAAACCTCATCCCAAATAAACTCCCGCAAGCCCACAAGCCAAAACCGCATAATTCAGAACACTCAATCCCAAACCTCATCCCAAAAAAAACAACAGTCCACAACCCCCGCAACCCCCGCAACCCCCCCAACCCCCCCAACCCCCCCAACCCCCAACCCCCCCAACCCCCCAACCCCCAACCCCCCCAACCCCCAACCCCCCACCCCCCCCCCCCAAGCCAAGCCAAGCCAAGCCAATTCAATTTTCATCATAAATTGTTCGCGCAAGGCCCTCATAGGAAAAGCAAGGCCCTCATGGGAAATGCAAGGCCCTCACAGGAAATGCCAGGGCCTCACAGGAAAGGCAAGGCTTTTTCACAGGAAATGCAAGGCTTTCATAGGAAATGCTTCCCCCGACTTTGCTGCAAAACCTGCAACCCCCAACTATGCTGCAAAACCTGCAACCCCGAAGCTGCAACGCCCGCTCCCCCAATTTTGCAGTACATGTGGGAAAACGCAGTGTGAAATGATTGAGTAGTGAGGAAAACCATCGCGTCAAATAAGAGACATACCCCTAGTCCTAGTAGTAGTAGTAGTAGCAGTAGTAGTAGTAGTAGTAGTAGTAGTAGTAGTAGTAGTAGAAGCAGTAGTAGTAGTAGTAGTAGTAGTAGTAGTAGTAGTAGTAGTAGTAGTAGTAGTAGTAGTAGTAGTAGTAGTAGTAGGAGTAGTAGTAGTAGCCGTATCAGTAGCATAGCAGCAGCAGTAACAACCACCCAGGCAGTAGAAAAAGAACGGCAAGACGCGACCAACCCCTCGTTCGCCCACCAGCGATACCGTATGTGCGACCGCCACCTGGACAAAGAAAAACACAATAAAATCCAATTGAATTAGGCAACTGGATTGACACACGAAACTTAAACATGTTTGGACATCTGTGTTCGAAAAGAGAGATAGGCACAGACCGGCGCTCATCGCCCTGCTACATGTAAACACCACATGACAATACTTGTCACCACAGACAGGTTTCAGCTGTCGTGTGCAGATTGTCATGGCAATGAGACGACGGCCATGGCAAAGCCCTCAATGAACTCCGAAAACGTCCACAAGACCTGGAGCTAGGCTGGGAATCGACCACACTGGAACTTAGAACCAGTGCCTCAAACCGTGTTGGGCAAGTCAAAATGGTGACTGGACTCATAAAGCCCATGATCTGAGCTTTGACACAGGCCTCTAGGAGAGAATAATCGTTGGTGAGAAGCAGCGCCGCAACAGTGCAGGGCACCAGAATCACCGTCATGTTGCAGGTGTCATGCCTCCGTCAAATTTCGTCAAAACCCTCACGCATGTGACTTTACTCTTCCTCAATGCTTTTGGGGGGGTTTCCTGCCTGCGTGCATAGGTACTATCGAACTGGTAGAAGCAAGCTAGGACAACGATGGATGTGACAATGTACCTTGAAGCGCACGATCCCAAACACCTCTGACTATGTTTTCATGCAGGCATGTCTGAAAGACTGCAGCTCAGCCAGCGGGTCACGTTAGCTTGAAAAACACGAGATAGAACGACTGCGTGTGATCAAACAAGTCAAGGTACCTGAAACAACATCATCTGCACAAATGCGTGGCAGTCCGACTCTCTAGCATTTGTCACTTGGAAGAGCAACTTCACGAAGGCACCGAGTGCAGAAGACAATGCAGTACAAGATCTGCGTTGTCCTGTTCGTGTGAAACGTTTGCTTTTCTCCAACTACCACAGGTGTGCAAACAGGTGTGCAAGCACAGGCAAGGCCTGGAAATTCCTGCCACTGATTTATTTTTCGCTATGGTAACCAGCAGCGTCAATATCCTCAGCGATGCTGCAATGTCTGCAAATGACACGGAAAAGCGTGTAAAACTGTTAGTTTCGATCATCCCCACCCTGCAGCTAACCGACGTGGAGGTAGGGTATTCCCAGAATACTCGGCGCGGTGAGACTCTCTGCGGGCTCCAGCAGGACTTCGCCGGTATTGGCGCTCCAGGGCTCTCTGCGGGCACTCCAGAGATTCTCGGCATGACTCTCTGCCGAATTCTTTGCAGGTGGCAGGTGGGCAATTGAAGGATGCTCGGCGAGACTCTCTGTGGGTCTGGGGGCACTCCACGGACCAGGCTAGGAGACCAAGCGGGACAAAAGGGGACAAAGGGGAAGGCGAGCGTGGAGGGCGAGGAAAGTAGACGGAAAAACTGTGCAATCGCTGGCCGCTGCAGCGCTTGCTACCACAGAGGTCTCAAGCTCAGGGCAAGTCCCACCCAAATGGAGGTAGTCACCTATGTAGCGGAAGATGTTCCTGGCCAGCGCTCAGAAGCAACTGATACACATATGCATACGGACAAAAGCTTCTGTAAAAGCGCAACGTCCGGCCACGAGTAGGCCGCAAAGTTCACAAAATTGGACCTGACTTGCGCAGCAGTGAAAACGATGAAACCGACTTCATAAGTTTTGACACCTCTGACTTCTCACGTTGCTGCGTGATCAGTTGAACCTGAGGATTTGGGAGTGACTTTATCGAATCCTCGAGTGGCGGACGCGCCATGGAGCTTGTCCATAGAGTCCAAGACCTCCAGGATTTGGATGCATTTGGCATATAAAGTGCATCAGACTGCATCAGCATGACCGCAAAATCGCAAAATTCGCAGAGGGGGGAAGAAACTAGTTGCCTGCCGATACTCAACCGCCTGGCACTTTGAAATGTATTGAATAGTCGTAAAATTGAAGAATTGCAAGACAGCAGAACGAAGCACGCATCTCATCCCATTTACTTTCATCCCATCTGTCGCGCCACTTCAGCATTCCAAGCTACTCACAAGCAGTGATCAACAACACTGCCACTGACTGCACCAACTCGGGGCATTCCGTGGCCTTCTGAAGTCTGCCCGCAAAAAACAGCCGCTGGCCCGGCCATACTCCAAATTATTCCACAATTGGGGAAATGCCCTGGAGTCGCTGGATAAGGTCAGTCTAAGGGTCTTGAAGGTGTCCCAAACACCCAAGGCGCCCATCTTCCAAGCGGCTCCCCAACCACAACACCCTCCGCCCCGGGCCCTGCACCCGCCACAGCAACCCCCTCCCCCAACCCGAACAACACCCCAAAATAAAGTTGCAAACCCGAACACGAGGGAATGGGCAGGGGCACTTATTCCCCGATCCTAAACCCTAAAAACCCTAAAACCCCCAACCACCACTCAAAACACAGGGACGGGAACCTAAACAAAAAAGACGGACAACCTATGCGAAAACATGTCTCCTGGCTCCTGCGCACGGATGACACACACACACACACAGTTGCTTCGAAACAATGTTTGGGCGACTTGATGAATGCGAACCCAGGATGGCGCACAGCTTCTAGGCAAAATCACAAACATCTACTGGACTCTGAGAATCGCAGGTACAGCCATGCCCAGTGGCGGCTTCCCACGAGCTCATTCCTTGGATGTTGGTCCTGATCTCGTGCCACGTCCCCCTGCTGAAAAACTAAATGCAACTTGCAAACCTTTTAGTGACAAGTTTTACGCACACACACACACACAGCCTAGAAAGGAGGGGCATGCACAGATGCATTCATCTAAGCATTCAAGACAAGACATGCTCGCACTCGAGAATCTTTTTGCAGCATGTCGCAGGCTGAAAGTTGAATGGAGGTTTGAAAACCTAAGTGAAGGTGGTCTTCGCCTCCCTAGCAATCACGTCTTCCAATCAATGCGTCTGCGGAAATGAGCGTAATGTTCATGGGTTGCATGCTCCAAATTCTAATTTCCTTGATTTTCCTTGTAGAACCTGTGCTTGTAGCTGAAGAATACGTTCCGTTGCAAAAGAACCTGTTTGCTCAATCATCGAGTTGATTTGTTGTGATAATTTGCGATGTGCGCTGCAACTGCTTCTCGGTCGCGAAGATCCATTGCTTGGTCATGACAAAACTCGCGAACGTCTTGGTGAGCTACCCAAATCAGCAATTGCTCCACCATGCGAACTGAAAGGCATGTCTGTCAACCGCAAACATCGGGTTGGGATTGCCCGATTTAGACGCGCCTGAAAAAAAGAAACACGAGGTGTACAGATAGTCACGGTGTAGCACTGCTGCCCGAAACCAGTTCATTTCTGACAAGCTACACCATTGTACTCTTGAGCGCACCTCCCTAGCCCCGTCGGATGTCCACACGCCGCTGCGTGCACTAGAATTGTTTGTTAAAGTTGAGTTTGCAGGTGATGGGCCCCACCCCAACCCAACCCCATCCCACCCTGAATTTTAAAGGGTCGGTGGCGGGGGTGGTAAGCTGGACAAGTTTCCTGAATCAGGCGGCTTCTGGAGTCACGTGGTTTCCTGAAGCTTGATTTTCCGAATCGCGCGGTTACCTGAATCGTGTGGTTTTCTGAATCACGCGGTTCCTTAATCGCGTGGTTTCCGGCATGGCGTGGTTTCCGCCTGCATCGCATAGTTTCCTGAATCGCGTGGTTTCGTGAATCGCCTGGTTTCCTGAATCTCCTAGTTTCCTGAATCCTGGTTTCCTGAATCACGGCCTCTGCATTTTGCTTTTTGCATTAAGTCGAGTCCGGAACCTCCGGTGCACTAATTCGTATAGTACACTAGAGCTGCTAGTCGCAACAAACGTCCAAGCGCAATCCTCTCCCAACGGCCCATTCTCGCATTGCTGCCGGGCGCAGGATGTATGCGTGGCTAGCATCGACACACCGAAGTCGGTGTCCGCCCCGCCCAACCCTAAATCCCAACCATTCTTCCAGATCGATTGCCCCACACTGGGCCAAGCCGAGGCGGGGCGCGTGACGATATCTTCTGAAGGGTGGCGGAACCCGACACATGCAAAACGACATGTGACGTTCAAGCTCAATGAACGGGCCTGCTTAGCTGCAACATCATCTCCCATCACTGTGGCGGCCTTCTCTGAACATCGCTGAACTGAATCCCACTTCTGACTCCGAGACGAAATCAACGGCCTTTGCGCTTCACAGGAAGTGACCATGTCCGGGCACGTTCTACTCCACTGATTGAGCCAGCATGTACCGCAGCTCATAAGTCTCATGAACATCTTCACTTTGCAAGTGTATGAACCAGGTTGCAAGATGCAAAGGTGCAGCCCAGGTTTTGGATGTGTCATACATTGACTCGATTTCGTCGTCTGGCCAACTCCTGAGCCAATGCTGTTGCGGGTATGCTTCATGAAACTTTCTTGAAGAGTCGTGAAGTGCTGTATCGTAGGTTGGATAAGCCATATGAGACGCGACAAACACTCACCTTTTTGTCCAAGCAACTGTTGGTGTGAGGCCGTGCTTGTCCTGCAAGTCTCGTGAAGCGCCAGCCTGCTGTGAGATCAAGGACCATGCACGAACTTTGCGAACGCTACACGTGCTGAGAATGTATAAGCCATGCTGAAACCCATGCTGCGGACACGAGATAACGACCTGTAAGGAGCTGGAAAAAGTCGAGGCTCCAAATGGTTCCAAGCAGAAAACTGGGAACCAAAGCTCGGGCCTCCACCAACTTCGATGCGGCAGCACCTCGTTCCCATGCCTCGACCAGACAGGACAAGCGCTATTTGCTGAGTTGCTGCCCATGTCGGCGTCTGCCTGTCTACCCGAGCTCGCGGCAACTGCGATGTGCAACGCGCTGCGCCCATCATTCGCCTGAGGACTCACATCTGCGGAGTTCTGGAGCTCCATGATCAGACATCAGCAGATACCAATTGCCCACTGACTTGTTGTCCGTGTCGCGTCTTCCACTGACAGATAATCTGGGTGTTGATTCCAAACCCGCGAAACGACCGCCCACCCCCACACGATGTCACATGCTCCCTGCGAATGACCTCTGCAGCGCACACCGTCACATGATTCATGAGAAACTTCTAGGCCCCCCGATGATCCGCCAATACATTTTCTCGCAGTGCCCACCCCACAGGCTTTTTGGAGTGCCAAATGCCAGCCCCCCCCAAATTCCACGTCCGGCACTCGCACGCTGCGATTGGCGAGGCCGGACAGACTTGCAAACACCTGCACATTCCTGCACACCAGCTCTCGCTCTCACATTGCCTCCCACCTACCTGTGGGAATTTCGGGCAACAATAATCAGAAAGCACGTCAGCACACAGACGACCCCCCGAGCATCTTTCAGGCTGGGTTGGGTTGGGTGGGCACTTAACTTAGACAAATTGCCCGCCCCTTAGCAAGGGCCCTTTCAGCTCAAGCATTGTTGACCTGTTCACATCATTTCACATTGGTTTGACTGAGGAAGATGTCATTTAACAACGCGACCAGGGGACAGCAGGACCAGAGGAGCAAAGGACTATATAGGGGGGGGGGGGGGGGGGGTGCAGCCCACAACCCACTGCAGTCCCAACATCCACATGCCTCGGAGCCAAGGTGTGGATCATAGGGTGAGGGGAAGTTCGCGAGCACACAAAGTATGCCGATATCTTGCCTGGATTGCATCTGGGCTTGTGACGGTTGCATCCACCTCTGCACGTGCGCGCAGCAGTTGCTGTAGGGGCTGTGACGTGTCGGCCTGCAGGATGGCGCTTAGCCAACGACACGTGCGGCAAATAGAGACCTGCCTCCACTTCTTAGGCTGCGACACACTGAGCAGTGAGCTCAATGCCGGTCGGCCGGAATGCTCACTCCTCATAGCCGACATTGCTACCAAACATTGCAGCACGGCCAACTCAGCTGGCAATGAAAATCTTCTTGCTCCTTATGTTGGGATCAGCCCGCATGGCTATGCCTTTGCTGGCAGCTCCATCTGGTCCCACAGGACTACAAAAAGAAATCGAAGCCTGGGGGCACTGCCTTCTGCACTGCATCCACATCACATCCTGAAGTCCATGTTGCCCGTGCTTGAAGTGTGCTTGATCATCTTGAAATCATCTTGATCGTTCTCACGTGTCTTGGCACCCCACGTCGCGCTGCATTGAGAAGGAGCTTTGATGCGACCCTGGAGCTTTCAGACCTTCAGGGTCTGGGAACCGCGGTCTACGAAAGCATCGAAAGCATCTTTAAGCAAGCACGGCTTAAGCTCACACAAGTCACGAAGATTCACGAAGCCTAGGTTGGGCATGCTCGATGCTGCGTGCCGAGCCCATCGTCCCATGCGCAGCACAGATCATGGAAATGCCAAAGTGTGATCTTGCACGTGTGCACGGAAAAAAGCACTCAGCTTGCTACTGATATCTTCGGTCTAGACATGTCTAGACTATCACCTCTTTGTAATTGCTGAGCCAACGCTTGTCAGCATGTTTTCAGCATAGCAGAAAGCACTCTGCGCATGGTTGCACGTCATGGGCACCTCATCCCTCAAGGCAACAGCACCATCTCTGCTCTAGCGACTCCATTTCGGATCTCCTGCCTTCCATTGTTGCAGGAGCTGCACGTAGTTTGCAACGTTTCCGCGATTGTGAAACAACGATTCATGAAACTTCATGAAGCTTTCTTGTCGAGCATGTCGCGAATAACCTGTCGCAGCCGGCCAGTCCCGTCAGAGCACACACTCTTGCGGTGCTTTGACATGTCATGATGGCATCAAGCGCAGGGTTTGGGGACAATGGCTTTGTGTCGTTGAGCTGAGGGCGGAGGGTATGCCAAGCTACAGGACAAACAACACTCACGAACAAACATCGTACAAGTTTTTGCTTTGTCGCCGAGAGCTGCTTCCTGTCTGCATATCACCCTCGATCAAAAGAGATGTGAAAGGATGCTGAACACTTGAAAGGCCTCCGGAGGAAAGCCAGGGCAGCTGTGGTAAGAGATGGTAAGAGAGCACAGGCTACTGACTTCAAATCCAAGGCAAGCCGTAGCGCCGTAGGGCTTCGAGACCTCCATCCCCAACGGTGACAATCCCCGCCGTTGGGACTCACACACGGTGCAGTGTCCTGCCCACTGCATGTCACTGGGATGACGTCCAGCACTTTCAGTTGTAAACGTTTGGCACGGTGTATCTGTCTTTCGGGTTTCGTGTAGGTGCCACGGAACGCTTCCAGAGCCAATCGAGACCCCGCCAGGTTCTGGCCCAAGATTGCGGGACGTCTGCGATAGCCGCAGGAACATCTGAACCAAGCAGCGGGTTTCCAACCCACGGGTACATCCCGAGTGCTGCAAAGCCATGAACATCAAAACAAACTAGAGCGACTGTGACAAGTCTTGAACACCATGGGTTATTGCTACACATTGTCACACCAAGCAAGCCTCGTCTTTGTTGCTGACTTCAGGCAGTGTGCTTGAAGTTGCTGGCATCGCCGGCAAGGCTGCCTGTAAACCAAAGGCTGACATGCCGAGCAGATCATGTTTATGCACGGGACCCGTTAAGTGCATCCCAGGTGTTTTGGACAGGATACCAGCATCAAAGCTCATAGCAAGCCAGAGTTAGGAGAAGCAAACGCTGTAAGAATCATGTGACAACAGCAACTGGTCCACCTTGTGCAGCACGGCAATGAACTTGTCGTAGTACTTTGTGTCTGCGTTCTTGTAGGTAGGTTTGATGTGTGAGTACCTGAGCTCACACTGTCACAAAAGAACACTGACCCACATCTACATTCAAGAAGGCAAGGGCTAGGCAGTAGCTTGCCTCGACATACTCCGAAATACTGGCACTCACGGCTATCCTGCAAATGCCTCTCCAAATTTTGCCAAGACTATTCTGACGCCATGGGGACGCCATGGGGACAGTCAGCCAGGGGTTCCATGCAAACAGTCAATTCGACAACATTCAACAACATGACTCACATAAAACAAAATCTGACTGGAGATTCTATACTTTCAGTAACACCAAGGTTTGGCCTGAGCAATGCCAGCAATTCATGCGCAGGAAAGCAGGCAATTCGGTCCCGTACAGGGGTGACCATGTTTTTATACACAGGCACTTTTCGGGGTTCATGTTGGCTTCTTGAGATGTTGTGATTCATCAACTTCATGTCGGCATCTACGGGTTGATTAAGTTTACAGGATTTTGTAAGAGGTTTATTTTAGATTGAATTTCGAATGAGAATCAAGGGATAGGGGCGCATAGGTACCTCGTCGGGGGGGGGGGGGGTCCGAAAAAACACGAGAAAAACATAAAACATAACATCACCGATTGCCATCGTACTGACGGGAGGGCCAGGAGATGCCAGGAGGGCCATCAAGAGCAGTAACGAAAAGAGTTGCTTGGCTATGTGAACTCAGATGCAAATCCCGAAGCTCCAAACAAGGCATGCAAACCACAATCCTAGGTAGTTTACTGCTCACTGTAAGTCCAATGCCATAGATACGCTGCACCTTTGTACTCAGGGCACCTCGGCATGCATCCAAAGTCAAGGCTTCCCATAGCGCAGCTGGAACAAAGAACCCCTGCAAGCCAGAGACGAATCAGATCAGACAAGTTCGGTGCACTAGCCACCAGAAGAAAAGCATCTTGAACTCCTGAGTGGGTGCCGGGTGTGCGCTTAAAAATGCTTGCCACATTGCAGGCATGGCTGGTACATGCTGGCACCAATAGTGTGGAAAAACATGGACATGGTATGGCATGGCTGAGTGTGAATTTGTACTTGCTCAATGTACAATTCTAAGAAGCTTCCACAAACAGTGGACAATAATCCACTAGAGGCCACAGGAGAGTGGACTCCAGGAACATCCAGACGGCACAGATGGCCTCAGCCAAAAAAAGGACTGGAGTACACGAATCCACATGACGAAATGCGGAGCTCAAATTGCAATCCAAAAACTCTTCCACTTCAAAACTTGAAATTCATCATTGAACTCAACATCTTTAAGAGGCCCAGCGAAGTAGGTGGTGAACAACACATAGTCCAAATCTGATAACACTCCACCGCCTCGCACCTGCGTTTCTCCAGCTTACTTCGCATGCTGTTACACACTCTGTATCTGTATCGGCGCGTCCATGATATGCTTCCCTGAACTCGGAACTCGTCTGCCTTGCGGAAGTACTGCGCAGCGGGATGGCCGAACTGCAGAAGCACCGAGAAGGTGCAAGGCGCAGGCAGTACTGAAAGCATGGAGCCACTGGAAACCTCTCACTTCCGGACAGTATGGCGGGTCATTTTCAACTACCTATGAAACTACTGGGAAGCCAAATGGCCACACGCCATAGAGGCGAGCTTTCAGACTGCCTGTTGCAGGCCTGACGCCAGCTGCAAGTTGCATTCTCTTACACCTCTGTGACATTTTCCTTCGCTCATTCTTACTTTCTCTTACATTCCGCGCGACAGAGCATGAGCTGGGGCTCTCCGTTGCACTAACACGACAAGTTCAGCGCTTGGGCAGCGTTGAACTCGGAATCTACGATTCGTCCGCACTTGCAGAACCTACTAGTACAAATACTTTGGCTGTACTGCTCTTGAATTTGCAATCCGCCAGAGGCGGCTCCGTGAGTTGAGAAGGCCTTGCTTTGAGGCTGCTGAGAAACGGCACACACTCCGCCAACAAAGAGAGCTTGGAACACTCCAAACTGTTCAAATATTGTGAGGAAGAGAACATATGCGGATATCTGCGGATCATTGTGGATCATTGGCCGCTCCGCTCTCAAGATGGCGCTAAGCCTTCGAACTTCATGCTCCCCAACTCCTGGCACTGCAACGCCACGTGCATAAGCTGCAAATGTCCCGCCAGGCACCTAAAGCTTCCAAAGCTTCCACAAAACGAGCGCAACGCGGGCTACAGCACCGACCTCATCGGTCCCCAGAACAGCGTCTCGATCTGGTAACAGTATCATTTCGTCGAGAGCCTGCGTCACTAGGAGTCCCTGCTTCATGGCATTCATGCAACAGAGAAGGCCTTGCCAGGCGCCACCATGGGCAAGCAAATGTCAGGAACCTCGCGTGCTCCCCCCCCCGCCCCCGCACGCCCTTCCTTCCCCAACACCAGATTTAACTTGCCATGTCTTGCCATGTTGTGTGTAGGAGAGCACAACGTGAAAAGCATGCCCAAGTAGCCATGTTGATTCAGATTGTTTTTCTCAAAAGAAAGAGCTCTCTGCTCTGCCCCCCCTCCCCCCCCAAAAAAAAAAAGAAAAGAAGAGGTTCTCCAAGGTGGGGACCACCTTGAAGTCGACCAGCATCGGACCATCATGTGTCAGCCATTCTTCAACAACCTGAGCAACAGAGGAGATGCGTTATCTTTAGCATAATATTTTTAGCATTTTTAAGCGTGTTTGTACTCCGTCTTGTACTCCTTTTTGAAGACTCCCGTATTACCCCCCGTCGCTCTGACCGATGCCTTCGGCAGGTCTGCTTCATTGTCGCAATGGACAGCGTGTATTCCATAGGCCTTCCGCATCGGCCACACACCGAGGCGCAGTTCACTCGGGCCACCTTTGCCCTGGACTCCACTTCTGCTTCTACGAAAAGGCGTCATAAGCTCGTCATCAGATCGTCACTATTTTCATGACTCACGTGGCACATTGCACAAGGTCTGTGGACGTTTTTACGGTACAGCTGTCCAACACCTTGGCAAGGGCGACAAAGTCGGGGTTCGTGTTGGTCACCTCAATGGTCACACACGATCTCGTTGCGAAGAACTTTGAACACGCTTCACTACACTTCAACTGCGACTTCATTGCTGGATAACGAATGTCTGCCACAAAGCCGCACTGATGTAACGGCCGTCAAAGAACAGCCGCTGCCAGACCCAAACCATTTGCTGCCTGGCACGGTGCGAATCTACTCCCCCCGCGATTTCCTACCCGAAAGACACCTGTCGTCATTCATCACCGCGATTTTGACGGGCAAGTTGTACCTGCACTTGTTAAAGTCTGAATTGCAGAGCCTTCTCCGCTAAGCAAGGGTCAAAAGTTAAAGCGTAGCAAGCGGAAAACTGCTGAATTACAAAACAGGGCATTCAAGACTCGAAGAATGGAAAGCGTGGCTTCAAAGGAACCCCAGAACAAGATGAGAATTCGGAGGAGCGTTGCGGATTGAAACTGGAACGCCGCAACAGCACGTAGGCCACACAGCAAATAGGGCACATAGTATCTGGAACTGAGTTTGAATGCGTATATTCGAAAGTTGGAATGGGCACACAGCTTCGGAGACTGGAGACTTGTGGATTCAAGCACGTGCTGATTGGAAACTCAATAGCTCCAAGCGTCAGTTTTTCTTGAATGAGTAAGTCGAGACATGGATGCTGCAAAGCGCAGACGATGAGGCGGAGGACACGTACAGCGCCAAGCAACATCCAGAATACGCGCCATGGGACAAAGCAAGTACACGACTGCTGTGGCCCTGATGCACACAAGCTTGCCAAAAAGCATCCTCCTCTCCTGCCCCCGCCCACATTCATCGTTCTCTGGCCCAGTGTCTAATCCGGCTTCAATCAACGAAGAGCAAGCCAGAAGCGACGACACCTAGCATCTAGAATTTAAACCCGGGAGAATACAGTTTCATCGGAAATCCTGTCATAAAGGGCTGGCCTTGTAGCCTGCGTGCCTAGCGCCTCCTCGCCACTCTGTTAAAAGCAGGCATGTCAGCACTTCGCTTCAGGATGCATTGTGAAATCTTTGTGAAACCTTTCCGGGAAAAGTCCGAAGAGGGACCCAAAGAGGAGTACTGCTTTCCTGGCCTGGCAAGCCTGGACACAGTGTTCTTTCGGAACAAGAAGCGGAGTGTTGCTGCTTGTGCTGATCCGCTATGAAAATCCTTCCTGTGCGTAAGTTGGAGTTTGCGTGGACAACTCAGGACCCGCTCGACTGGCACATGCCAGCACGTGCACGAACCTCTGAAATCGAGCACAGGACAAGGGACAAGTGGTGCGGGAATGTGCGAGGCCTCTTCACAGTCTGGAGATCCATGTTGGTCATGCCGAAGGAGCCGTCCCCATCAATTAAGATGGTTAAGGCATCTGGGTTTGCCACCTGCGCATGTCTTCGCATCTTTTTGACTCTACAGGCTCTACAGGGCTACCCATGCTACCCAAGGCCTGCGTGCCAATGGCAAAAGGCAGTCCTGCCCCCATCACACCCAAGCTGCCGCTGGTGATGAAAGTCCGTGGCCTACATCCGCGTCACTTTTTGGAGGAATTTCGGTACAATGCATGGCAATGTGTTGAGTAGCCTTATCCAGCGGAGAAACTGACAGGCCATCATCTGGTGGTTACCGACACCAGTGGCCACAAACACGTTCTTCTTGCTGAAAACGTCTGCTCCATGAAGATAGTTGTTCACCGCTTCTAGAACCTGATGAACACCAGGCTGTTGCGATCCCAAACTTGCAACAGCTGACAAGCCTGCTGGACTTTGATCTTCCCAGCAGGAGCTCTGACGTAGTCGAATGCGTGTTGGTCTTTCCAATCCTCGGCAATTAGAGATGCCAGAGATACACCGAGCATGCTTGCGAATTTGAGGTTGAAGCCTGGCATTGCTTGAGCCAGTCTGCGCGGTCTCCGGCAGAGACCAGGGGCTCAAGAGCCTTACATTGAAAGCATGACGGCGTTTTCATGAGCACGAACTTCCGGCTATTTGATGCCTTTTGCAAACATCAGTTAGCACAAAAGATCACAAAAGCAGAAATGGTGCCTGCAGAGCGTGCTCGGTGTCTGCCCACACTGCCACTGTGGGCTGAACAACCTTCCACATAATTCCCGGAAGGATTTTCATGACTCCAGCTTGTTTCCCGGCAAAAGTTCCTTCGGAGAACTGTGAAAAAACTCAACACGCTGCGTGTCTGTAATGAACTGCCTTGCCTAAGACTTAACAACTGGTTCGGAAGTCTGCAAACACGAAGCTGAACCAGCATGCCTTGCCGAAGGAAGACTTGTCAATGTTGATGTGGATGATGCCGCCAGTGCCGTCCTTCTCGGCAGCCTTGGCCTCTGCATGTCAGAACGCATTGAACGTCTTCCCGTTTCAAACTTGGTCATAGCGGCGTTTCTCTCGCAACTTATCTGAGAATCTAATCCAGTCGAATTTGAACGACATTGCTCGACTTAAGCAGAACTAGCCAAAACTTGCGATGGAAGGCAAACCCGGAGGACGTCCGGAGCCCGACGGTGCGCTGCAAGCAAAACCAACAGGTCCAAACGTCACAGCAAAACATGCACAAACAAATGCATTGCATGTGCTGGCGTATTCTGCGCAAGCGGGCTTTTCGGGCCCACGGATATGTCCTGGAGCTGAAATAAAGCTTCACAAAATCCAGGAGATATGGTCTCTAGGTCCATGGTAGTGGTCCGTCGAGGCACGCGCAGATGTATAGCAGACCCCCCCCCCTGCATTTGTAGAACTGGGGTATCTCCCCCCCTAAAGGCTTTGCTCGGCTGTTCCCCCCCTCCGCAACATAGAAATAGGGATGACGGCGCCATGTCCAGATCTTGTTGCCCTCTGAGCTACGCCGTATTTCTTGTTGCTCGTTGCGGGAGAGCTCTCCATGCCAGCAAAGTCTCCTCTCTCTGCAATATTGCTCGACGACCTCGACGCTGTTCACCCGCACCGATCGCAAACGGCTCGGTCGGGTCCTCTTCCGTCACCTGCTTCATGAGGTTCAGTGTATTGAACTCAGCCGGCCATTTCTCCTGGCTGTTCAACATGTAGTGTTGCAGCCTCCTTAGTGTGGTCGGCCCCCCCCCCGAGAACAGTCGAAGCTGGGTTTCCGCCTGTTCACACGGTCCACGGGATTTATATGGTTTTAATAGGAGGTAGGAGTTTACATAGGCTTAAAAGGGACAGCGATTCCCGGCAATTGTTTTTAAATGCGCGCCGCGCGGAAATGTCTTACGACACCCGGACGATTTGACGTTAAGAGGGACCTGGCCGGCACCCCCAACAGTCATCTGAATAGCCCGGCAAACTTGAGTTTATAGCGGGGGTCCCTGCGAAAGCAGGTGGAACATTAACACACACACACACACACACACAGACACACACTCACTCTCACTATCCACGTCACCCCACAGCCGAGCGACAAGGCTCTCAATGTGTTTGGCGGTCAATTGATGTGCAGAACTTGCCCCGGCTAAGTAGATTTAGCTTAGACATGGTTATGAAGAGGCTGGGGCGTGTTTTAACAGTTGAAAGGTGTACATGTTGCAACACAGAAACATGTATCCTTTCAAGGGACCGTATATTCGCAAGGTGTACCGGAATGTGCCAGATTACCGGGTAAGCGGCCCGAGCGCTGCCCGTTTTGCGACCTGCAGCCCACCAAGCCAGCCTCTCTGAACCGCACGCTGCAGAAGAGCAGCGCTTTCCAAGAGAGTCTATCATCCATGTCATGGCAACTGCAGATGCAAGTGTCTGCCAAGACATCAGTCTATCTTCAACATTCATGACGACAAGGAGTGTTGTCGTCTGCATCCCAAAAAAGCCCCGAAAGCACATGGATGCAAACCTTTTATTTTGTTCATTGCACGAAAAAATCACCATGGAAACCACCAGAAACATGAAGCGGGTAGTGGCGGGCAGCGATGATTCAACACGAAGGTGTCGGCTTTTGCTGCATTTGCCTACATGCTGTGCACACGGTGCATTATGTTACGGACACATTTTCTACCGGACTTTATGTTTCTGTGAGCGGGAGGACGGCCGGAGGGACGCATGGGACGCGATACGGCCTGAATGCCGCACCAATGGCGCGGGGATGGGCACGGGAAGATGGGAGGATTTTCGCTGAATTGTAATACAAACCTTGTACCGGCGTCGATGTTTCCGTGAGCCGCCGGAGGGACGCGCTACGGCGTGAACGGTGAGTCAATGGAACGGGCAGCCGGGATTGTCGTTGAAGCGTGGTGCAAATTGCGTACCGGTGAGCCGGGAGGACAGGGCTGGAGGTACGCGAAAAGGAAGTACGCGTAGGATTTTCGATGCTTGCTGTACAACTTCTCTACTGGAGGGGGGGGGAGGGGAGGGAAGAGGGGGGAGGGGGGGAGGGAAGGGAAGGGTGGGAGCGGGGAAAGGGATTTATATACATATATATATGTATATACATATATATATATATGCATATAATACACATTCTTTTTAAGATCCAAACTGACAGATAAAGTCTGGACCAGGTACAACTACATCGATATTATCAAATTCTATCCCCTTCCGACGGACGCGCCATAACATGACATAATGGCGCGTGGATCACGCGGCAAGGAGTCGATGTTTTTCGCGTGAGACCTTCAACTAACCTATATACATCGCCTTATTGTGTCTTATTCTTATACTATAAAAAATCTGCATACGTAACGGACTGCAATGTGGGGATTTCATTCCGGCGCTCTTGCAATTCGGACTTTGTTGGGTTCCTGGCTTGACCTTGTGATATTTAGCGTCACATAATGTGAACGTTAGCACTAACGACACCTATGTCTCTACCTCAGTCAGGGCATGACAGAGGATAAAATACATGAACATGTCATCACAAAGACCAGCATCATTAAGCATCCACACTCGCCACAGTTTACAAATGTTTACAACCCACAACCCCACGCGCCCATGAGAATCCTGTGCCGAGAAAACTCTCGCAGCACGTTAAGCGATTGAACTGATAAACCTTTTTTTCTGTTCCCTCGAAAATGCAGCCCAGCTCTTTCAATTCTCCACAAGTAGACGAAGCTGGAAGCCACTAGTCACGCACCACAACACGACGTCACTGTTTTGAACATTCGGAACAGCACATCAGACCTGGCAATGGTATGAGACATCCCTGCCTTTGGCGCGTACTTGGCCACAATGCCCGTGGTACGATCATCAAACCTGCTGCCTGAAAAATGGACTTTGTTGCACTCATGTTGCACTCACTCAAGAACGCATCAACGAGTTGGGACACCAAGCAGATCCCAGCCTACGGCGATGATGCAGTCAGCGTTCTGTATGGCAAAATTGGCATACGCTGCCCTGATCAAAACAGGAGTCTTCCAAAACCAGAGGTGACAGCATATGAAAGTTGATGAAAAGTGGACGACTGAGGAGCCTACCCATGCATGCCAAGCATGTGCAAGGACAGAGGCTCGCGCTCGTCGAAGATGCCCATGCCATGGCACTACAGCGCAGTCTGGTTGGGTGCAAGTCTGCATGCGCTCACTCTCTCACACACACACACACACACACGTCCTTATGCATGCTCAGCTAAGTTTCCGGCCGTTGTGGTCACTGGTATATTGGCCTTCTTTGCCATCTGGGCCAAGATTTCTGGGCAGTGGCTCGCACCTGGGAACCAATCAGAAGATGGTGCATCTTAACAAGTCTTCTTCAGGATCTCAGGCAGCAGCCTTGGCCTACATAAAGAATTGGACGCTTAGCCTTGTTTATGAGATCGGCTGCCTTCCAGGCAAGCATGTACGAGACAACAGTTTCATACCGTGTATAACCATGCAAACCAACAAAGCGACATCAGCGAAGTCTTCTCAGCGAATGGCCTTCTGCACAGCTCCCATGTCCAACATCGGGGGCGCATCCGCCGTTAACGTCGAGGCTTTTTTGAAAATTGCTTCGGGAACTTGTGCCTTCATTGACACGATGTCCTTTCAAAGCGAGCTGCAATGTGCCCCTGGCTAACGTTTTGCCATGCCGATCTGAAGCACCATGAAAGTTGGCGTCTCGTCTCCTTCGGCAAGTCGATGTGGCAAGGTCCCGGGCGGCCAGAGGATGCGATACGAAACGCCTGTCGAGCGAAAACGCTGTGTTGTGTCGTGTTCGCACTAGTTCGCATTGTTTCGCTTTCTGGCCTCGTTCACTGCCCAAGGAAGCTGATTGAAGTCCAGGCAAACCTCAAGCAAGGCTTGATACCTTTTGAGATGTTGCACATGTAGCTCGACAGAAGTCGCCGATGGCGCGCACATGGTGCAAATAACTACTTTGAAAGCAACTTGAAGCCCTAAGATGCCCTGAGTCTGCTTCGTAATTCCACTTCGTGCAAGAGCGCGTAATCTCAGTTGCAGGACACTCCTGCAAAGCACTGAACTGCATTGTTGATCCACCCCTCGAGTAGCATGTCATGCACACCGTTTCTCGCCTAGAAGCTAAACTGTGCATCTTCACGTTAACAGAAAAATGTGCACACAGTATAGTGAAGAGCACACAGCAGAAAATACAGTATACGGCAGTACACGTCAATAACAAAGCGCTGCTGCATTGCCACGACGTCACTCGGCTTCCCTCTCTCAATATCCCAAACCCCACTAAAGCCTTTTGCATGCTGGTTTCAAGCCTGGGTCCACACCTTTCGAACTTTGAGATGCGACACTCTTGCACCACATGAAGATGTTCTGAAAGCAGATGCGGTGACGCATGGACAAGCCGCACGTCCTGGAACGCATCCGTGCCCATTGCGCCAGTTGGCACTTGACCAGAAAAAATGACCATGGGAACGCCGTCCGTCAGCGCGTCCTTCGAGATGGCAAGCTGCAGTGCAGCGTGAAACAGATCTAAACACTCTTCCGGGCATTGCATTGCCTGCATGGGGGTCACGAGGTTGGTCAATCCAGGGCCACTGGTCACAATGGCCTCGGCAGATAACTGCCACAAAAGCAGCAACCAAATACCGTAGACAACCGCGTCTGTGCTCACAGCCTCACAGCTATCGCGATTGATGGTTTCACCTTTTGACCAAAACACCAAATCGACTATGGCTGCTGCAACACCGAACTTTCCTGTCGACTTTGCGTAGGCAGCCGCTGAATGGCCAGAGCACCTCCAAGAACATCAAGCAAAACAGCAAAACATCAAGCAAAACATCAAGCAAAACATCAAGCTGTCTCAAAGTGCAGGCGGTGCCGTCATGTGCTGTACCACAGAAACTCAGGCTCGAGCTGCTCGTGTGCTGATGTTATCCATTGAATGTTCTTGCCGTGGAAGGCATCAATCAGTGGCAAAACGGCACCTGAATCCAAAAAGCCCGAACGAAAAACTGATCATCGCTTGCCAGGGCGACAAGACTGCAAAATGCATGGCCTCCGCTATAGCCAAAAACTGTGTCCACGCCGTGTTCCACCAACATGTTGAAAATCACCTGGAAGATACACAAACTCGCACGGGCCCCTGCACTCCAAGAAGCATGCCTCTCCGCCAGTCATCTCCCGAAGCGGGGCCACCTTCTTTCACAAACCAACAGTGAAAACATGTGTCAGATCCGATCCCACACTTGCCTTGGAACTATGCCATCTGACATCACGCAACCTGCCAATTCGCATGTGCACTGACAAAACAGGAGACCACAGCAAAGGAACAAGCAAGGTGACTTGCCAAACGAATACCAATTTCTTTATGTGGATCACACTGCATACGCTGATGAGGCTGCAAAATTCTGTAGAGGTCCTCCACTGGAGTTCATGACAACACATCATCAAAAGTCGAAAGAGAGTGTGGGCATAAGCGCATAAGCAAAGCAGTGCAGTCACCCATAGATTTGTGCATAAAGCAGCTTGACACACATTATCATTGCGCCAACCAAATGGGGACCAAAACAGCCCAAACTATTTCGGGATGCCCGGAACTCTGCTCGCACGCTCTGGGTTTCATCTGCACAGGCGACAGTATGATAGCATGGGTAGGATTTAACACAGTTGGCCCATGGCGTAGTCAATACCCAAGCCCATGCTCAAGCTCAACCTGCCGTGCAGCATTCAAATGTTTCCCGATGAAGTATACCGCAGTTGCAATCTAAGCCTACTTAATTTCCAAGTAGGCAGGACCTGGCGGCATTCGCAGCTTTGCACTCTGCACTTTGCCTTCCGAATCAGAAACGCAAAGCCATGTTGACAGCATGATAGCATCGGCTGCAAAATAATGACTGCCATGTACCTGGTAAAAGAGAATGTCGATGAAGCAGCCTCCAGTTTGATGCTTAGCTGACGGCAATGAACTGCTATATAAACTCATCTAAGCTCCACACAAAGGAGCTTTGAGTTCTTCGAAACAAGTGTCTCAACACCTGCCGCACAACACTTAAACAAACAAAAGCTTGCAAATACTTCCTTGTTACCCTGCCTCCCGTTGGCAAGCTAAAGCTTGAAAGGCGGACCGCATGCAGCGCCGATAAAATCCTGCAAACCGTGCTGCGCGTTGTGAACAAACACAAAACACCCACAAGACACCCACGAGACACCCACGACACCCACAAGACATCACAAGACACTCACAAGAGACCCATGCCTCGGCGCCAACAATGCCTGCAAGGCCAGCACGACGTGTTGAAAGAAAAAGGGCATGCAAACTAATTCAAGAATGTGCATTTCACGCTCAAGGCTCGGCTAAGGCGCGGAAGTAGTGCCGGCTTCGCAAGCCAAGGCCCAGCTCGATATAACGTTCAAAACTTTCAGCCAACTCCGACCGGTCACAAGAATGCTGCGCATGTTGCAAACACCGAGTTGGTCCAAGCCACATTCCACACTTTAAGACCGCTTTGGTGAAGAAAAAACGTGTCAACAAAACCTTCTGGGTCAAACGAATGCCGAATGAGCATGCATGTAAAGTCGGCAAAATAAATCAGCTTTGACACACACACGCACATGTACACACGTGTTCGATGGACATCGCTCTCCCGCCTAGGCGCCGTGCGCATCGACGTCGCCACCCTCGCAATTGTCGTCGGTGTCTCTGTGGTTTGCTTTGGGGGACCGTCTCAGGGACATCGATCATACTTGTTTCTTAATGGGTTTTCGAGCCTTGAAAATGGTTTTTGGGAACATCAAACCACGCAGAACACCCGTGGCACTCTGTAGCTTGGGAACTTCAACTCAAAAAACACGCCTCCCCCAAAATTCCTGAGAAGTTAAGGCTTTTAGGGTTCAAGGCTCCACACACCCCCCCCCCCCCCCCCCCCCCGATTTTCTTCAGCGAGGGTGGGCTGAATCGAAGGCCCTGTGATGTATCATTCTGCTTCACTCATCAAAACAATAAGCTGACACATGGCACGTCCTCTTAGTTAGCACCCTGCTATGTTCATGAAAGGTGTAAGCTGACGCATAACAGGGCTCCTTACGCATCACACTGCTAGCGAACCTGTGAACTTGGAAACGAATGTGGCTCGCGAACTCACAAACTAAAGACAAAGAAAAACAACGATGCATGATTTCAGGAGTTTGTTCATTGACTTCACCCGTTTGTTTCACTCACGCATGACAGTACTCACTCTGCTGCATTCATCAAAGGAGCAAGCTGACACATGTCAGGGTCTCCGATGTACCATTCTGCTGTAGTCATCAAGGGGCTACGCTGATGCCTCTTGTGTGTCACGCTGCTGTGTTCATGAAAACAAGGGCTCCATGCGTAAAAAGTCAAAGCAGCTAAAGTAACCCACCGGCTTAAGGTCAGGGAAGCAGGGAAACTACCAAACCCACAACCCACACAGTAAGCAGGCAGCTACCACACTTTTCACTCACAAGCGCAAGACTTGTTGCAGAAGCTCGTGGCCTTTAGCCTTGAGCAAGGCTCGTTACGTGAGCCAAAGAGCGGATGTGGCTTTAAACACTCACTGCAGGCTTCCAAGCATGCTGAGGTCCTTTAGGTTCAAAGCAAAGCTATACCAAGTCACTTCAAATACTTTCTCGCACGACAAAACTCTCAGCAGACCTTCACTTCCAGTCAACTACAGTTGCTTACACCTTGCCGATGGGCAAAAAGCACTTCACCTCAAAGAGAAAACAGTTGTCCTGGACAAAGGCTTCGGACAACGTTCCAACGACAAACGGACGACTTTCACCACATTTCAAACACGATGTACAAGCACACTACGCCTACCTTGAAGTTCAAATCACCATCGAAACATGCTCAGGCAATGTCTGGCGATTCCAGACCGTAGATGTGGCGGCACACTTTTAAATTAGGTTTGAATTTCATCTGGAAGCGCTTAGTGAATGTCGGCTACAAGGTGGCAAACCACAGGGTAGTCAAGCTAAAAGAACAAAGACGTCAGCTAAAACTAGTCCTAGCAGGAAACCCCACCGAAGATCGTTATCTGGCTCTCAGCCCTGTCGATTCTTCAGTTTTACGTTGAGTCCGCACGCCCAACACCCTTTGAGTTTTTGAATCTCTGAGTACGACGATCTCTGACCCAGCACACCTCTTAGAAAATGGAACACCATGTCCTGGAGTGACAGGAGTGGAGACCACTGTTGGCATGTAGCTGGCAACCAGGCTAGAGAAAGCACCACGTCCCTTGTTGGAACAGAAGAGGCGAATCACGGGGTGTGAGAACACCCGAGGGGCATCCTGTGCCTCTGCACGATGCAGAAAAGCCTGGTACCGTGGCATTGCAACCTGAAGAAAAATAGTTGCTGGAGTGCTGCAACCGGTGATCTTTGAAGCGTCTTTGCCAGGTGGACCGCTTCAAGGCTGAACGCTTCGACAACCAAAATTCAGGCAGGTCTGAGGTCTTGGTTCCGACTGCCCGCGAGAACCATCTTTCAAGATCGTGAAAGCACGGCGTCAAACAGGGCATCGTGCTTTCATGAAAGATTCTCGTAAAGAAACAAAATGAGACAAACAAGGCAGGCAAGCAGCTCAGTGGTTTCAGGTGCGCCCGGTCCCATTGTCGGAATGTGGTTCTTGAAGTGACTACGAAGCGCACAAGCGCCATGGGACATCGCTCCTGCACTGGAGACTGAGCAAGGAGATCACCAGTGGCGGAGTTTCTGAGAAGAGACACAGTGTCTGCCAGAAAATGGTGTGCCATGGTCGGATGCCGTCTATTGGGGAGATCGGAAACACAAGTGCCATCTGGAATTTATTTCTTGATTGCCGCAAGCAGCTTGCGTGCCCAAGGTGTTTTCTTGGTTTCCACCACTTCCACCAGTGAGCTGGCGGATGAGGGTGCGGGCATTGGAGCGGTGACCCGTCCCGAAGTTCCAACTTTGGATGGGCATCTTAAGGCTCAATCTCACTTGGCTCACATTGTCAGAGGCTTTCTGGACTCTCCTCTTGGAGTAGTTACCACGTTCCAAGTTTCTTCTGCTTTAACTGGCTGAGATTCCGCTGCAAAACGCACATCTTTAGAATAAGAAGATACAAGTCTGCTCTGTGCCGCGACAGCCGTTGCAGTCAAGAGGTCTGCGAAGGTGAGCTTAGAGCACGCCGCCAAGAAGATATCCAGTCGAAAAATGGTGGCTCTGGCCATCTCTGCAGTGGAGACCACATCTCTGTGCAGCTGGGACCAGAGTTAGGGTCTTTGTTGGTCTTAGGCTTTTTACTTGTGGGTTTAGCTTTACCCTTAGCTTTAACGTTGGCTGAGTGGAAGTGGAAACCACCTTTCGAAGAGGCTCCCTGCTGGAGCTTAAACGGGCTGCAGTGGGTCGGGGGCTGCCTCGAGCAGTGGGCCTCCTTAGAATCACATGGGTTGCGCAAAATCTTGGAGGTTTTTGTGGCACCGGGGACAAGCATCCCAAAGCACTTTGGTACAGAGCCATACCCAAATTGTAAGGCTGGTGACTGGGGCGAACACCGAACGACTCGGAGATCGAAAAAGGGACATGGGCACATGGGTGCTGTTCGATTCGAGCAAACTTCTCCAGGACAACGTTCTCCAGGCCTGGTATCTGGTCGACTTCGATCTCGTCGTCATACACCTTGTATTGCAAGAAGCAACCGCTGGCATTCGAGGTGTATGCCCATCTTTCCAAAAGCACGGTGATCTCATCGAACACACGCGTGTAAAGTTTACAGACAGCGAACACATCGCTTCCATTACCTGGTGGAGCCACAAAAGGTTGGAGTTTAGCATTCGTCTTCATATGTCTTCATATTCCATGCATCTTGACAAAACCTTCCATCACTCTCGCTCTTACGTCCCGTTGCACCACTTTTCAGGCTCCTTTCCGCGGTTTCGTCAGACACCTGAATAAATTTGGTCTCAACACTTCTCGTGTGAATTCTTTTTCACTTCCTTAGGCTCCGTTTAACCTCTAACAAGCAGTGGTACAACCCGCTGACAAAATTTCCTCGAAGATCAACATGAGATTCGGCGTAGCAGCTGTCATTTTTAGCTTTTCCTGAGTTACAGGCAAACAAACGAAAGCAGCAAAGGTCTTTCGGCTGAGCTCAACGACTCCAAGTCTCAACAGGGCATCGCCGAGGGAACAAGACGGAGAATTCGCCCCAGTACCCATTGCACAAGCGTGAACCTAACAAACACCATTATCCAACTTTAGCAAACAACGCAAGTGCTTCTCCCAGCCAAGATTCGCAATATTAGCTTTGCGCGTATCAAGCATGTGGTTGTATCATGTTCCAACAGGGGCGCAGTGCCCCATGTGTCTTGAATCACGCAAGTTGTGCATCCTCTGAGCAACTCCAACTTGGCTGTCTGCTTGTTGCCCCAAATCCGAGCGCTTAGTCGGTCCTTGGTTCAACGATGCATTTCGAGCTCAAGGCATCCAGCAGCGGATGCCTCGTCTTCCAGAAAAAGAGCGCGCCGCATCCTTTGGTTAGAGCCTGCATTCCCCCCTTGCAAAAAATTTTTGGTAGGAACTTTGGTAACGGATCTACTCTCCTTGACTGCCTGTGCAGCATCTACGGGTTGCAGGCGGTGCTAAACTAGGCAGCAAATGCCAGCTCGCTTTGGCGGATCTGGAAGACAAGCAGCTCAGCACGCAAGAAAGATGACAGCAGCAAGAAAGCCACAAGGCTTCAGGTGGAAGAGCAGAAGAACAAACAAGAGTGAAGGCTTTTTTCTCGAGGTTCCACATAAGGGAGCAGAGCAGCTTTTTGAAAGTCTTTGTTGCTTTAAGTTTTGTCGATGAGCTGTAGGAAATGACATGACCAACAACCTGACCAGATTAATTTCGCTCTTAAATCTTACTGCTCTTCATTACAGGAAAGTGAAAGTGGCCAAGGTAGATCCGCCGCAGCTGCTGCTGCACACTTCTGGCTAACGACGAGACATTCACTGTTCACACGGGCCATACCCCTTGTCCATCCGCCCACCGTGCCGGAGTGCCGCGGGGGTTCTGCGTGCCTTGGTGATTCCCGCGGCTCGTAAAAAACAAGTGCGCGCGTATGGGGAGTGTGTCTCCGAATCCTCTACCCCTAAGGTGCCCCGGCCGAGGCTTGGTCTCCCCCAATAGTAATAGTAGCAGTCGCAGCAGTAGTCGTAGTCGCAGCAATAGTAGTGTTAGTAGTCGTAGTAGAAGTAGTAGTAGTCGTAGTCGTAGTCGCAATAGTCGTAGTCGCAGTCGTAGTCGTCGTCGTAGTCGTACTCGTCGTAGTAGTAGTAGTAGTAGTAGTAGTCGTCGTCGTCGTCGTCGTCGTCGTAGTAGTAGAAG
>CAJNDS010000406.1:0-35000 GCA_905221605.1 Symbiodinium natans | reverse complement strand
GCTGCAGTGCGTTATGCGAACATCATGTCTTGACCGGTTCAGCATGTTTGAAGCACTAGTGCGATGCACCCGAGGCAATCATGTTGGCGGACTTTACTTGTAATGGCGCCCCACTGTGGCTAGCGCCTTGATCACATGTTGCTTGCAACATGTTGCAACACAGATCTTCATGCTGTACCTTCAGGCCTGTCCGGTCCGACAAGTTGTAAGCAACGGACGCAGCGCGTGATTCTAACGGTGTTGTGCCTTGTCGGTGTTGGCCTCAGTGCACACCGATTGCTTGGACGCACGTCAGTGAATATGTATACAAGAGCTTCGGTTTACAAGCTATATAGTTTTTGTCTCAGGTGCAATGCTCCTGGAATGGGCAAACGGTGGCACTTTTTGGGTACCACGTGTACGTGGTGCTTTGTGGCTAGGGTTTGCATCTTGTGTTTTCTTCGTGCAAGCAGTCGCCCCTCCCATCAACATGATGCCAAAGCGGCCAGAGGGGTCATGGAGAGGCACAGACCTTTTGCAATGGTTATGCCGCTACCGACTTTGGCATCTGCGTGGGGGCGAGCAGGTCGACAGCACAGCGCAAGAACGATTTCTTGTTCACACCCCATGTTGTCCCCTAAGCATATTGTACATGACGCCGTGGCTGCGAAGGTGGCTTGCTGCAAACGCGACAATCGAGCAGCACAATTTGTCTGAAACATATGAGGATCCCAATGTGCAGTGCTTGACAAAGTCTCATAGACAATGGTTCCAGGCCAATATGAGCACCTCCGCCAATAAGAGCACTTCTGCCAATGATGTTCTTGGTGCTCGGACAGCGTTCCAGCTTCGTTCACGGACCCCCTGCCGCAAGTCTGAGACTCCTGTAGAGCGCGCCAAAGCTGCCGGTCGCAAGTCAACAAAATGTGAAGGGGTGCCGAGAATGCCGTCGAGGAAAGAAGCTGACGAGGTCAATCCTGGGCATTCATCGTGCTCTTGGTATTGGTGTCGGGCAGGTGTCCGTACAATCATTCGAGAGGCACTCAGTTGCTGCACATCGCGGTCTCAGAAGGAAGTTGGCAAAGAACTTGCTTGCCGGCAAGGTCAAGAAGTGCCCATACTTTACACCTCCCGGAAGACAAGAGATCTGCCTCCCCCAACGATGGTGATGATGCAAAACAAGCACGCTACCTTTAGTTCGCGTCTGCACCCATTGACCAGGGCCATTAAACAAGATCTGCCTCACCACGCTCCACAGAAGGAGAAGGAGAATTGTCGACCTGCAGAAGAAAGTGGGCTTTCGGGGCATGCCCAGACAGGATCACCAACAATGGTAAATCATGCCAATGAAGGCATTGCCAGCGCAATCGTCAAGACTAGGTCTAAAGGCTGCTTGCATCATGGACACAACAAGCCGCGCGCTCAGTTTGTGGCTTGTGTCTTGTGTCCAACTCTAACTATGCAGCAGTCAAGTTTCGCTAAGTTCGTCAGCAGCCCGTGTGGGCCCGATTCTGACCTCCGACATCGTGGGTGAAATGAGCACAGGCCTTCTTCAGCCCGTTGAGCCGCGTTTTGTTGGTTGGTGCAAGACATGGATAAGTTTCAACCAGGTTCGAGGCCAACCGCCCAATTGACGAAAAAATGCGGCAGTGGGAGCAGACCCTTACCTCGTCGTGTGCTTAGCTAGAACTTCAAAGTGACAGCTGTTGGATTGCAGAGCTCGTGGAATAGGTCAGCCACTCCTGGCCCAAAACGAAAACAATTTGAGTGGGGTTGCTTGGAAGGTGCGTGCTGTGTGATGGCATCTGGCCAGTTGCAGCAAAATCTTGCACATGCTACGTTTCCAATCTCAGACCGCAGGAAGGCCGAATGTCTGCGTTGCAGAAGCCTGTCAGAGGCTTCCATTGCGTTCTGTGCTGAGTTGGGAAGCAGTATCATCAAGTACTTCGTGCAGCAAAGCTGAGGCCTTTCCATCGGTTGATGGCACCGACCGAAGCTCAAATTCCTGTACTTATTCAGGCGGGCAGCGTGCGCAGGTCCTGCAAGTTTTTACTCGATGGCGGCAAACCCTCATTGCTAGCAACTTCTGACTCCCTTTCTCAAGGGATGAAGACTCGTACCCCCAAGGTTGTACCCCTAAAGGTTCCCCTTATTATACTCCATATATGGCCCTTATATACCCTTAGGGATCCTTGAAAAGGGCCCCAAAACCCAAGGGTACAACCTTAAAGGTCCAAGGTAGAACCCTAGACTTTCCCATCTCCAGCACACTTGCGGGTCGGGTAGTAAAGGCTTCCGAGGTAGCTTCTTGCATTTCTGCCCGACGACCCAAATTGAGGAAATCTACCGAAAATGGGCAGGCCTTCCCTTTTTCTTCCGCACTGCAGGCTGCCTTCACGCAGGCGATGTGTTCATTGATCCGGAGTTTCGCCCGCAGCCTCAGGCTTATTTCTCTCGCTCTCTCTGAATTTATTTTATTCTTTCTCTCTCTCTCTCTCTTTCTCTCTCTTCCTCTCCCTCTCTCTCTACCTCTCTCTCTCCCTTTCCCTCTCCCTCTTACTCTCTGCGGCTTGCAAGAGTGGCAGGAGGCGGCTGCGCTGGTCCGCATCTGCGAGCTTGCAGCGGTGCAGCATGAGGAGGCCTAGCACTCTTCGATGGCACAACATGTGAGTTCAACGTCTGGTTGCGTCGGCATTGGAGAGGTCATGGCACTGCTTCTGAAGAAGAGCCAGTCTCTGCAGGCATTGGGCGACAGTGAGATCCTTTCGGTTGCAAGGTTTTCACGCATGTTGACAAGAGTTTTTTTCTGTTAGGGCGTGAATGTAGTGAGCTTCACGATGCACCGAGAAGAAATTTTCCATGCCATTCCCGTGGAACGCTTTGCAATCTTCGCAACAATGGACAGCACTTGACCTGGACGCTGCTGCGATGCTGCTCCACGGCTGGCGGATCTTATGCATAGCTTCATCAATGTCCGCAACCGGCTCTCCCGGGGCCTCTGCGGTCGGGGGTCGCACTTGCCTGTGCAATGCTGTGCAATGCTGTGCATCCTTAGCCTTGTCATGCCTGGTCTACTGCTTCGCAGCATTTCGTAGCGCTGAGCATTGCTTGCATACTTCACGCTGCAGGCCCTCCGTGTGGTTGCACGAGACGATCTGAGCGATGTGCCGAGGGTCCCTTTCCTGACCACAGTTCCATCGCAGGAAGCAAGTCCATGCACCTGCAGCGAACCGCAGCTTCGTGTTGTGGCAGTCTCCATAACTCCGAGACACCTGGGACTCGGAGGTGTGAAGCTGACTTTCGGTCATTTGACAAAGGCCTCCCATTGCGCATGATTGGGCCTCGGCGGCCTCTCCCTCGCTGGTCTGCGGCAAATAACGCTTGTTGGGGTCGCGTGAAAGCTGCCGCGCTGTCTCCCAAATCGATTGGGCCTCTCGGCCGTTCCTGGCCAATGCATCCAACTCTCACTGTCGTTAGTGCTACATCCATCGAAAAGGCATGTCAGTGATGTCACCATTTTTGTCGGCGTACGCAACTTCTCCGGGTAGGGCCAACTTTTGCTCGAGCTCTGCACAGAGCTTGTGTCCGCTTAGGCCATTCTGGATTCTGCTCATACCTGGCCGCAAGCGGCAAGCAGGACGTGCTGCAGAATCCCCGTGCATTGCGGCCCTGCGAGATTGCATCAATATTCGACATGGGATGCCTGGATCAGCAACGTTGCAGCCCTTCGAAACAGAAGCCGAAACTATTTCCACTCCTTGTGAATTGTCGTGATGGTTTCGTCTTATTGAAGCAGTTGAACATGCCAGTTTGTTCTCTTTTTTCAATTTCGCTCTAAGTTTGTGTGAATGCTGTTCTTATAGCTGCGATGATTGATGGGTCAGACCCGAAATCTAGGGAAAGTGACGGGAAGTGATCGATGACTTGAGCCTGAAAGTCTGAAAGGCCAGGGCCTTGAATGCCTCGGAGCTATGAGCGCAACATGTGAAGCAGCTGGGAAATTCGGAGGCTCAATTAGTGCAATATTGCACTGCCGAATTAGTTGAATTGGTTTGTAGGTGTGCTTTGCAATGCTCAGCCAAGAAGGAGGTGTCGAGAGGTGCTAAAAGGGTCTGAATGCATGAGCAGCATTCGAAGACCTCATCCCTGTCTTGTGAGACGTTGCTGTGCTGGTCAGTCCTGGCTCAAGATGTCTGTCTTTGGCAGATGTAGACGGACGTAATTCAAGTCAATTTGTCTGGCTTTGAGAATCATGCCAGCAGTTGCCCTGGCGTGCAAAAAGATCCAAGATCTGAGCATGCTGTTTTGGGTATTTTGGGTCCTAGGACCGCTAGGATGGAAAGTGAAACAACGTGACTAACTCGAGGTTGCTTCGAGCCTTTGGGCTGGCCGTGCTGGAAAGGCAGGGCGGGGGGAGTCAATGGGGGTCAGATGTTTACTGCTTGGTATGCTGCATCGCTTGGCAGGAGACTGGGGCCAACTTCCAGTTCATTCATCGTGTGCATGCTACTGACAGGCATATGCTGTAGGATGCTGTAGGTTCACATCCCACACAGCGAGTTCTTGGGCAGATTGCTATCCCTGCACCATCCCCTTGCTTGCTGTCCTCTTCTCCTTTGCCTGTAATGAGTATTGTGATGTATTGTGCACAGCGAGGACTGTCTGAGTAGACTGCTCGCTAGGAAGGACCGAAACGCACTGCAACTGATGGAGGCTTCGGCTTGATTACAAGTCAAGTTGCGCTTTGCTTTTTGTGTTTATCGTTGTTTGACTTGCATTTATGTCAACTCGTTTGAACCCTTTGCCTGCAGCTACATGCTGATGCGGCCGGACTTGCAAGCGGCTGCAAATACGAGGTCGGTGCAAGTTAGAACTCTTCTGCGTGCGTGTGAATGTGTGATCCTTGTGTGCGAAATGCACCGTTATCAGATTCGGTGGGCCACAGACTGTGATGTGTCCAGATATGCGCTTTTACGGTGTTATTCGTATGTTGGTCTTTGTACTCTGACTTATTGTCTTTTGTTTGTGTTTTGCAAATGGCTATATCTCATTGCATGTCTGTGTGGGAAGCCCCTCAGCAAGCGACATGAGCACACCCAAGTTTTGCTCAATGTTGTGATCCATGCATCGTCAATCTTGCCACAGCGTGATCTTGGCAAGCAACAAATGGAATGCTTGACACATGGCACCCTCACTATGAATATGTTTTATGCAGGGAACGATGGTTACGGAACTTTTGCTTTCTGGCAAGTGATCCAAAAAACCCAAACCACATCTACCATGCTCCTGTAGCTGTGCATTGCGGTCTTGTTGAAGCAGCGTGATGCTCAGGGAGTGGCTATGTTGAAGAGAAGAGGCAACATGATCAACGGTTGCAATATGCCTGCGCTGCATTGGCAGCATAAACTTCCGAAAGCGAATTCAACGCCCAGAACACCCGCAACGTATTTATGTAACTCTGCACTTATCTCTCTTCTACATCACCAAACTCCAGTTCCCTCCCAGTGCCCAAGCATGTGCAAGTGTGTTGGCACCCTTGAAACCAATAAGTGTGAGTTGCGATGCCCGCCCGTGCCGTGGGCAGCGGGACTCAAAGGGGCATCATTCCGACCTACGCATGGATCCAAGTTCCAGCTTAACTCCGGCAAGGCAACCTTCGGGGGCTTCAAAGATGTTCAAATTTCAACTGGCCTGGAGTGCGATGTATCAAACCTACTCAACTTTGCATTGGTTTATGAGCCACTTCTTACTTCTGCAACCAAGCCCGGGCGACTTCCGCCTCTTCAAATCAAATCTTCTGTTCTTCTTTTGCATTGATGTTTTGGTCGGTGCAGGCAACCCTACCAAGCGCAACTTGGATTCAGGGGTTTTCCAAAAAGAATCTCGGAACCACATGTTTGGCTAGAGGGAATTGCCAATCTAGCATTGGATTTACATGGGATTTTCCAATGAACGAAAAGTAATCTCGATTTTTTGAGATGCTTGCCAGGACGCCAGGACTACCATTGGATTTCGGGTTTTCCAATCAGGGAGGCACGAAACCAGCAACCACATTGTTGGTTAGAGGGAATTGCCATCTAACATTGGTTCAGAAGATCTTCCAATGAACGAAAAGTAATCACCATTTTTTAAGACGCTTGCCAGGACTACCATTGGATTTCGGGTTTCCAATCAAGGAGGCACGAAACCACCATTTGTTGTAATGGAATTTCAAAAGAATCAAAGAAGTTTGAATTTCAAAGTTATTTCAACTGACAAAGACATAAAACCACCGTCATTGAAGCCCTGCCCAGGAGAGGGAATGGCAAAGACCGTTGGATCAAGGGGATTTCTCCAAAAGAACAGCGTGTGCAGTGAAAAATTGCAAAGAACCGTCATTGTGGGTACCATCCATACATGTCGGAATATCAGCGCAGTGTATCGGCGTATGGGGGGTCCGTCCTTAGATGGCGATAAAAGCGCCACTATATCCCGACTATTTTCCTGGCGGACACGTGATGTGTGCAGGTGGTTCAAAAAGGAGACTCGTCTTCTTCGCGGCATACACAGCCGTATGCGAACCAGAGTCCGGAATGGCGACAAAGTAAGCCGGCATGGTTTTCAGGCATGTGTTGTGTTGAGAAAGTTGTAAACATGTTGGCAGGTACATCTCATCTGGGCTGCCCTCAAGAGTTCCGATGAAGGCCTGCGCTTAGCCCGTTTTCGCACGGCGACCTGATTTGGCATTTGGGAGACGAGGTCGACATCAATGATGAACATGGAAATGATGTTTGTTTCACTCGTTTCATGCAGGGTTTCACTGGCCGGCACGCATTCCATGGACAAGAGCTGAACCAGCAGCGATTGCCATGTGCGGAAGACAGAGAAGATTGGAACTTTGAGAGAGATTGGGTGCACTTGGCAGCATTGCAAGTTCTGACATGTTCTGATTATGCCTGAGAAGGAATGCAATTTTGCGTTTGTCCACGAGTTGCATATGGCTCACAGCACACTTCCTTCCCTGGCACCTCTGTGCTGCTTGTATGCAAGACACGTTGTAAGCCTTTCTTTTTGAACAAATTGCGTGCTGCTCTTGTGCCAAGAGCCTCTGCAAAACGAAAAACGGCCCCTTCCATGACTGTTCCAAAGTGTGGCTTTGAGTTTGGTCCTGAGGCAAGCCTGATAAGCCAATGAGAAGACGCTGTGATCGAAGGCTGAAGAGCATTGTCAGAAGGTTAGATGCAAGGTGTGTTCAGGGGCCCTCTTGCTTGAAGGCTGCTGCTGGTTGGCACCGCAGCTGCTTGCGTATTCTGGCGCTCCTGCAATGGCTCAGAACTCATTTCGTTCACCGTTTGTGTTGATGAGTATTGATGGCCCTCCCTGATCTTGAGGTTTGGCAACTAGCTTTGTTCCAGGCACCTGTTGCGCAGCGTGAAGGCCTCAAGCATCTTCGTGCTTCAGCAGGTGAGGCTCCTCGCCGGGCTATGCTGATGGCTCTGCCAGTGCTGGGTGTGGGCTTCAGTGAGCACCCTGCATCAGCCTGCATGCCGTGTCTTTGCCTGGCGTGTCATGTGTCATATTGCAAGGTGCTCCGGCAGCAGCCTCTGCTTTGCCTGCAGGCATCACTGACACAGTGGAGTACCTCAACAGGCGCGATCTTTCTGATTTAAGGCCCAGGCATGAGCGAAGTGTTGCACCGGAAACATCGAGAGGCGCAAGAGGGAACTTGTTCCATACATGAAGCAGGCCTGGACATAGACTCATGATGATTCATGAGACTTTTAATGAAACTTCACGTGAGTTTCGATGAGTCGCGCTTCCTTTGCTTGTCATAAGGGAATCGACTACTTGGAAGGGCACGATATTGACGAGAGGTGGTCAGAGCTTCTTGTGCTTCTGCAGAATGTTTCCATGAACGTGAAGTTCGCATAATGCAGCATGCAAACCATGCAGGATGATGAAGTTTCTTCCCAAGATGTGCAAAAAGATGGAAGCCTATGCGGTGCCTGTGCTTTCTGACCTCCCTGCCAGAAACAAATTCACCTTTTCCTGTACAGCAGCTGCAAAAGACTGCGAGACCATTGATGCATGATGCCAGGGCCTTCAGTCAAAAGACGAAGCTCCTGATAAGACAGTGTACAAGTTGAATGCAGCACCCTTAGCGCCTTAGCATGCCCGACTTGACTTAGCTGATGAATGCCCAAATGGTTCCTCTGCGCCCGTGAGGCTCATGTCCGCGCCTTTGAGAAGGCGGTGAAGAACAACGACAAGGCTGCAGCGCTTGAGGCCTGAGTCTTGCTTCTGGAGAAAGAGGTGACAAGTTGTGAAGAAGTGGTGTGAAGAAATGAAGAAATCTAGAAATGTGAAGATCAACCCAGGCATTCAAGAGTTACCAGAACGACATGCCACGAGGCTTTTTCCGAGAGGTTCTGTTTCTTATGGGGCTGTTTCCGACCTTCTTCCTCGAGGCCTGGCCCGTTTCGACATCCACGACCCGATGACATTCGAGGGACCCAAGCCTTGTCTTCAGATTTTTCGGATGCTTTGCTCATGCTCTGTGATATTGCTATTGGCCAGTGCTTTCAGGGATGTGAATGTGCCAAAAGCTGCGGCGGCTACCTAGCATCAGGGCCACGAGTCTGGACCAGTTCTGCGATATTGATGTGCACTGATGTACAACAGTGGCCACAGTTCCAGCAGCTCATGCAAGCAGAGTTATGACATTCGACCAGACAGTGGACTTGAGATTTTCTGCGCAG
The DNA here is from genome assembly GCA_905221605.1 of Symbiodinium natans. Classification (NCBI taxonomy): domain Eukaryota; class Dinophyceae; order Suessiales; family Symbiodiniaceae; genus Symbiodinium; species Symbiodinium natans. The sequence continues at coordinate 26,283 of CAJNDS010000406.1, read as the reverse complement.
TTTCAGCGCATGTTTCGGGTTGATGTAGCGCAGTGCCTGCAGAACTCTGTGCCTGGCAGTGCAAAGCAAAACGAAACACATTCTAACTGCCTGGCCATGCCATGACAGCAGCAAGCCCATGGTCAGGCAGTTTCTTCACGTGCCTGCATTTCTGCGCAGCTGTGTTCCCAAGCAAAGCTGGTGAAGCTGTGCCTGAAACATGGTGGTCGAGACGGCTGCAAAGCCACCTGGGAAGGCCGTCAAGCCAGGCGGGAATTGGAGAATGACAGGATGTGACATGGCCTCCGCATGCGGCCTTGACAGTCCAGTTCGATGTTGAGCTTGCTCAGATGACCCAACTGTGGTCATTTCCAAGATGTTGTCGTGGCTTTTGCGCCACGGTATCAAGCACAAAAGTGTGGCTTGTTTGCAATATGCAGCCAGCCAGCATGCGGGCGTGTGCCGTTGCAGTGCTGTTTCTATCTTATCCAGCACGCCACAGCATGCCGAGGTCGGTTTGAATTCGGAAAGCTCCGACGGATGGGTCAAGGTGACAGACGTTCTGGATTCGGAGTACTTCAAAGCAATCACCAAAGACATCCTGATGAAGGCCGGAACGCGGAATGGTGGATTAATCGAATGAAAGTGAGAACGTTCCATTGGCACAGGTCATTGTCGATTCCAACGCGCAGAAGCTTCGTACCTCACTCATATTGGACACACTGCTTTCTCATGCTTGGCCTCGATTTGTCATGCGTCTTTGCCACCGTGTGCCAATGCTACCATTTGCCAGGCTACCAGCTCTCTCCAGACTGCGTTTACATAAGAGCATACAGCAGAGATGAGAAGAAGGCAGGAGTTGCACATGTTGCACGTGCGCTGCACACTCTCAAACTCAGGTAAACGCATGTAAACGCGAAACCAATAGGCCTGTTGCGGCTGTGTCTGCAGGCCTTCAAGGAAGGAGCAACAAGCACAACTTCATCCGTGCCTGTCCCTGCCCCTCCGGAAAAGAAAGGCCTGAGTTTGCTTAGTTTGCTTGAAAGCTCATTTTTGTTGAGCACATGCGGTACCTAGAAGCTCGGGTGGGGTAATGTGCAAGAGTCCAGAGAATGCATGAGAATGCCAGGGACGTTGCGCGGAGAAGCCCCAGAGTTCGTGCCTTCGACAAGCCCCATGACATCCATGCAAACTCCAGGACTCGATGCTCGAAACATCTCACCATGCACCACCGGTCGGGTGTCAAATTTAGCAGGATACCCGCCCTGGCCGCTGTTGTACCCACAGCCAGCGATGATGTACGCCTCTCAGGAACCTTGTGCCAGGATGTGCCCAGGATGTGCCCTGCTCTCGCCCGCGAAGTTTGGTGCGGTTCCTGAGGCCATATGTGCCCGTCCAGGTCCAGCGCAAGGGCGGAGCTGAGAAAGGTCAGACATTGTGAGGTTGCAAACTTGCAAACATTTGCAAACATTTGCAAACGGTTGCAAAGTTTCATTTTCATGTCCTGCTGTGTAGCGAAAGAGGTGGGGGCGTGTTTCGTGGCTCGCCTGCACAAGCTTCATTGAAACCTTCTCCGAGTTCCAACCGCTTGTCCCAAGTACTAACTTGCAGCTGCGCCCAGGTGAGTTGGGAAGAATAAAATCCTTCTATGATGATAAAGGCCAGACAACGTCAGACAGTTTCGTTACTGCAACAAAAGGCAGTTTAACGAACTCTGGGTCAGGTTATGGCTTCATTGAATGCCCAAGAGTCACGCAACAGTTTGGTCGCGACCTGTTCGTGCACAAGGTCCACTGGGTCTGTGCCGATGGCGGTGTATAGTTTTCGTGGATGTCACAAGTTGTCACGATGCAGGCGCAGCTAAATGGTTTCAAGGTCGGTGATGAGGCCAGAGCTTCGTGCCACCAAGGCTTCCAGATGTCATCTTTTCCTGCTAAGGTCACTGTTACCGTGACTGTGAACGAGGCTGCTTCAGCATGCCAGAGTACAGACAACATGCGCTGAACGGACATGCGTGCTGTGGGTGCAGTTATGTGCAGTTGACATTCCTTGCAACAAGTGCTTGCGAGCCGACGTGCAAGCATCGCTGCAGGCTGGATGGCCACAGGCGCAGGATTTGCAGTCTGCAAGAGGTGCGCACCCGGTCCCGCTGAAGCCACGCAGAGGTTCACGCGTCGGGTTCTGACGGATTCCTTGACAGGTCAGCCAGCAAGTGCATCAACAAAGGGAAAAGGCAAAGGGAAGGACCTCAGCTGCACTTCCCAGTTGTGCGTGAACGGCCGCAAGCCTGTCACAGATCTTGTGTGTTTCAGGAGGGCAAGGGAAAAGGCAAAGAAGGCAAAGAAGGCAAGGGGAAGGATGGCAAGGGCAAGGAGGGCAAGGAGGGCAAGGGCAAGGAGGGCAAGTCAAAGAGCAAAGGAAAGGATGGCAAAGGTAAGAGCAAGGCCGCCATCTTTGACGGCTGTTTCGTTGTTTGCCTGTGTGGTGCTAGACAGAATTGGCATTTGCTTTTGCTGCTTATATGGAGGACAGAAAGAAAAAAGATGAGACTCCAGAGGAAGCGGTGGGAGCAGAAGGAGTCCAAGAAGAGGAGCACAACTTTGCTTCTTGAGTTAGTTTGAGTTGTCCGGCTTCGGTCTTTCACATGTATACACTGCTTCTTACAGGCACCGGTAGACATCTGGCCGTAACCTGTGGGCCCCGTGGACGCTTCCGACTACGTCGCTTCCTCACGCATATTTCTAGATGTATAGATCTAGATATAGATCTAGATGTAGATCTAGATGATCTAGATATACATCTAGATATAGATGTAGATATAGAGATCGAACCCCCGCAATTGTCTCCCCATTTTTTGGCCCCTTTTATGTGGGTATAGCGTACCTTGAAGGGTCGAGGATAGGGCTTTGAGAAATCTGAGGGTTGAGGAAGGGTTTCATTTTTCGACGCAGAAAGTCCAACCATATTGACCAGGATGGAGAGCAGATCTAATGTCCGGACGTTGGATCACGTTTGCTATAATTTCCAGTCCAGCAGGGAGATTAGATATAATCTCCGAAGATTAGACCTAATCTTCGGGCGTTGGATCACGTCTCCCGTGGGTTCATCCAGATGGGATTCCTGTGCGATTCAGAAACTCGCCCCCGATTCAGGAAACCAGGGTTCAGGAAACTAGGCACACACGCAAGTCGTACATCTTGCCATACGTCACACAGATACCAGCAAGTCACAGGCAACAAATCGCACATCTTGCCATGCCCCAGACAGATGCCAGCAAATGACAGGAATCACAAGCAACAAATCGTCCTTTTTGCTATGCCTCACACAGATACCAACCCATCTTGCTATAATTTTGCCATGCCTCACAAAGATGCAAGCAGCAAATCCTACATCTTGCCATGCCTTACAGTAAACTCCAAAAAGTTGGAACATCCTTATCCTCATACCTCCAAAGGAAACGTAAAGGGAATCCCAGCTCTAATCGTGTTCCAACTTTCTGGAGTTTGCTGTACACAGATACCAGCAAATCACAGGCAACAAATCGGTCATCTTGCCATGCCCCGCACATATACTAGCAAATCACAGGAATCACAAGCAACAAATCGTGCATGCTGGTATGCTTCACAAAAATTCCAACATATTGCTCTGCCTCACAGGCAATAAATTCTACATTTTACCATCATTGTGCCATGACTCACAAAGATACAAGTAGCAAATCCTACACTGTCCTACACCTTGGGCGATTCAGGAAACTGCCCGATTCAGGAAACTTCCTTCACGTGATTCAGGAAATTGCGATTCAGGAAAGCACGAAGGTCAGGAAACCAAGATTCAGGAAGCCAGACGATTGAGGAAGCTGGGGGGTGGCAGGGGGTGTCGGGTGGGGGGTGGTTGGGAGATGACTGCAAAAGCCGAGGTCCATGAATGACCTGCAACTAGATATTAAATGAACTTCATGGTTTTGCTAGGCCATTTATCATATTCGGCTCTCCCAGTTGGCGATTTACAACCAAATTCGGTGCGATGGGTTACCATCAGGGGCTGATGATTCCCCAAGAGGGTGCTGGCACTTAAACCTAAACACAGGTCATGAGACTCCGCAATAGCGCTGCAGTCTCAAGATGTGCTTGTGAGCACACATGCAGAACCGTAGTCTTGGCATGATTGGAGACAAAATCGGTGGATTCGCAAACTGCAAAACTCGCGGATCTGAAGCAGGGAAAACCTAATTCGGGAAGCTGGAAAACGCAGATTCGGAAACCAAAAGCGTTGATTCGCGAAACCAGACTCGGGAAACCCGATTCGGAAACTGCTGATTCGGGAAACTGGAAAGCGCAGACTCGGAAACCACTGACTCGGGAAACTGCAAACCAGGCTTGGTATGAACGATATTCGTACTTCTCCTCGAAGGTTAAACACAAACGCGGAATTAATTGACATCACGCTGACATAAACTGGAGGTCCAGTTTCTTTCTCAGACTCTGTGTATTCTTGCAAAAGTGACCGGTAAAATTTAACGAAACAATGAAGGACAGCTACTGGGACAACCGATGCACCAAAAGAGCTTAGGACTTGAGGTTAAATTGCCTCATTTATTGAAGGAATATGACTTTTGGGGTTATACTCTCACGAATAGTACATGATTTCCCCAAGTTTGACATGCAAATAACGGAATCGTTTTGAGTTGTGCCACTGTGTGCTTGGTAATTCCCACATAGCCTAGCAACTGAATCATCTCGTTGCACACAGTTTTCATACAAAACCATGCTTCGTCATAGCATCTGGAGAAAAACAGGCATAGGCACCAACAAGAAGCAGATAACAGGGGGTAGCATTTATGTATATATATATATACATGTACATTGTATATGTACGTATACACGTATATATATATATATATATAAATGCCCCGACCTGGTGCGTGGTCAGGACACCCCATCCCAAAATCGGACCGTTGCAGCCGGGTAGCTGCACCTCATTGTTTCGGTTATCATGAGGCATGGTGGCACCCACTGGCACCCCGACTTGAGAAGGTTCAAAGGAATCAAGTGCTTTCCGGGGGGTGAGCTTCACCGGAACCGGGGAGGGCATAATGGACGTGGACAAGCACGTGTGCGACATTGTGCGACATGCTTGCATGGCTTGCGTGTGTGTATGCCGACGCAAGCGCACGTGTGAGTTCTTTTTGCACGTGCTGGCATGTACACGCTATCGAATTACCGCATGGATCTGTGCCCAGATCGCACCACACTTTCGTAACGCACTCAACCCCAAAAAGCAACTACAGCACACTCACCATCAATTTTCTTGCGGTGAGCGGTTTCGGCTTTCGCCTGAAAGGCTTGTCTAACCTCCGTGCCGAAAGGTGTGCATTGTGCTGCGCCGCTTTCTTCAACACAAACACCAAAACAGTCAAAGTTCACAAGCTCATGCAGTACATACATGCGACCATGTCTCGGGTTGTTTTAAGAACAACCCGAGATATGTTCGTTCACACATCGGAGGCCAGCACAAGGTTGAAGCTGGTGGGTCTGTCAGGGAGGTAAGCTCACAGTCAGTGTGATCGTCTACTGGACTGACATGTAGCAATAAAGCGGGCTGCGTTTTGGAGGGGTGGGTGCCTTCGTGCGCCGGTGGCAATCCGTGACTTTTTTCGATTTGTTTTGTGGAAGATGCACTGGACAATTCTTTGGGCCGCCCATGGCCATACTTCTGTGCCTGTAAGGAAATTGATTGCTCCATATCTGTTGGCAGGAGGAGCGGTAGCCGTCCGGACAGCAGTGACGCTTGCTTATGTCCATAGCACTTTCATATACCAGAAAGAAGTTTGTCATAGGTTTTTTGCCAGTTTCCTGTTCTACTAGGGCTGGGGCCCAGGTTCGAGAGCATTAACGTACTCAGAATGTATACAGGTTTTGCCTTGTGTATCGTCTTTCTGGTAGCACCAGGGCCAGAGCCGCAACAACATCCGGCCATCTGGCCTGTCTCACACCGAATCGGGAGAAAGGGAACCTCTTTAAATTCTCTCTTCGGATCATTTCGGACCTATCAAAAGTCAAGATGTTTGGCCAAGAAGTGGGAAATCGCTGATCGCTGCAGATCATGTGGCAATCCCCCCACAGACAGGCGCTGCATATGTTGCAGTTGCTTTGCCTTAGCCCACTGCGGTCATGTGCTCTGAGCAGAGGACACTGAAACATAAGAATTGTTCAGATGCTTCATCTTCTCATGGCATCCTGATGAGCACATGGCTTGTGGTGAAGGAGTGCTCATCGATTCATGAAAGCAGCTGCGGGCTGCCCAAACCGGCCCACTAGCCTCACACTTAATACAGCAGCCTTCGGAGGTTTGTGGCGACAAGAGGCGTGCCCGCCAGAAAGGTTTCGCTGCTGTTTCCCTCTGTCGACTCTTCAAAGAAGGAACTGCCCCAGAAGTTGTAACTCTGCCTGTGCATGAAGGCAGATAAGGCACACAGCATATGATGACCTTGAAGTTTCAAGACTAGTCTGGTGGCTCATCCAGTCCTTTATGTTGATAGAGAGCTGAAAAGCAGCGGGTCTGAGGGGCGAATCCTAGCAGTATCCAGCCAAGTTTTCATGGCGAAGGCAGCTCGTTGACGGACAAGGCATGATGAATGTTTTCGAATAGCGACATTCCTTCTTGATTGCTTCCGTGTTTCTTTTGATAGTAGGCAGCTGCCCACCTGTATTTGAAGTAAAGCTAGCAGCGTGACACGACCAAGTATGCTTCCGAGTTCAAAAAGACTGGAGGACAAACAGTGCAGTGGATTTCCTTTCGACTGCAGCTCTTGCTCCCGCTTTCTTCTCGGCCTCTTTCTCGTCGCGCAAGATTCCATCGTCATTTTATTAGCGCTGCATAGCCGTACTACCCGCATGACTCGCCTAGTTCTTTCTAGGAGTTCCAAATGGTTTCCTACGCAGTCATGAATGTGGCCGCATGTGCCGGCTGGACGTGACAGATCGACGAGAATGGCTAGCGAAGGGTGATGGGGGATCGTGTGGGGGCTGCATGGATGCTTGGCTTGGTAATTACTTGTAGATCGGTCGTTTCCGTGTATGTTGATGATCCGGTCATGGTCATGCTGATGGACATAATGGACGGGCTGATGGAGGAGCTTGCAGGAGAAGATCTTTCTGTGGGACAAATCGGTCGCACCTGTCGCTGCTGCACCCTTTCCTCGCGACTTTTTGGGCAGCGTTGAGCCCAACGGATTGGGAAGCATCGCGCGAAGCACTTGAAGCGAGGCCACTTCCGGCAAATGTCATCAGCTTAAAGCGATTGCCCTGAGAGGCCAGGACAAGTCCCCATCATCATCGCCTTCGCCCAGTTCGAGCGATCATAGCTCCAAGGTGTCGGTGACAGGTTCCGAAATTCCGGGAGATCCCAACGTTGACTATGCACACTGCATGTGGAAGGCGGTTTGCCTAATTCTACATTGTTTCTGTTAGGGTCAAGTGTCAGAGTTATCCGGCACGCCGAGTTGTCAGCTTACCTCTCTCTGATTAGCAAGCCGAGCGATTCGACGACCGATGTGAAAACAAATGAAACACCGCGCAACTTTTTGCGGATAATGTAGGGGGCTGTCTGGAAACATGTCGCGAGAAGCAACTTGTTGTCGTGGTGTAATGTTGCCTAGCGGTGGAAGAACTTGATGACCCGTAGCCATTTGCCAGGGTGATTTGCTGATCTTTTCCCACCCGCCCATCCCCAGGATCAGATTAATTTGGCACGTTTGAATTCGCGGAACATGCCGCATTGTAGCCCCGGATAGCCAGGGTTCAGTATGCATGTCCAACTCGCGCACTCATCTTTCGAGGAAGGTTCACGAGAACAGTTTTACCGACTTTCATTTTTTATGCCTTGGAGAGGTTTGCCAGACACTTTGAATTTGCAAGCTTGTGGCTGATTTGCATCCACTAGATTGCCTACGGTTCCTTTCAAAGGCATTGTCTCAATGGGGTCGTGGCATTGTTATATCCTTTGGACTCACCATGCGTGTGGGTCAAACACAAGCTGGATTGAGTGCTACTGTTGTGCTGCAAGTAGAAGGATGTTGCTGTGTTGCATGGTTAGTGTGCCTTTAGTGGAATATGCAGGGCTCATTGAGTGATTGAGTGATTGCCTAATGAAATTCATGGCACGTTTCTTGGAGGACCTAGCGGCCAGAATTGCGGGTTCGCGATTAAAACTCTGACTGGCGAAGTCATCTCCTTGCTACTTTCTGAAGGCTTAATGTCTCGAAGTGTGTTCCATATGCCATGTGCTTCAACATTTTCTCAACATGTTTGGACGGTCAGGCATTTTGTTTGATGAGAGCGTCCTAGCACTTGGTCAGATCTAGCTCATGTGCCTACCAGTGTCAAACGGAATCCGACACTGATGATGGAAAGTTCATCGCCTTCCGCAGGCATCGCCGTTTTAATGTGAGCAAGTTTTTCTGAATATGACCATTCATTGCTCCATGCCGAATGCCTTTTGGCGAATTGCAGCCAGGATCACCAATGGTGTTCGAGCCTTTCTTGAACAACATTGGGCCACAAGAAGATGTCTGGAAACTCGGACATTGCAATGCGAGTTATCCATGTTCTCCGTGCGTGCCATGTGCTCAATTCCTTTTCCATATGTTTCCAACACTTTTGGTGAAATATTTTTCTTTTGCAATTGCGGGTGGCCCATTGGCTCAGCAAGCTTGCTGGTCGCATGTTATCAGGCGCAGCATGCATTCAAAAGTCGCTTTGGTCTTAAATGCATGTTCGAAGTTCTTGGCGGAGGCTTTGTGGTTAATTACGTGGGCTTATGTATGCAACAAGGAGCATTGTCAAGTTGAAAGCAGTGGGAGCAACGAACCGTGAAGAATCCGAACATGTGTAGACGACAAACTGGTTGTGCCTTGAAGGATGACAGTGCGTCTTGGTACTCGGTTCTGTCGACATAGGCTTCCTTACTAGGCCTTTTTTCAGTGCTTCCCAGATGCCTGTGACTGGCACTTGACAGGGGCGCCGCACAGTGCACCCATCTACAGCTGCAAAATGGCATTGAAGCTTTGCTTCGAGCATCCAACGCTGCAATCGTACAGTAAATGTATGAGATGAACACCATGTGTGCACATGTACGCGCAGGGCGTGTGTGTGAAAAGCTGTGGTGCAAAGCAGAATTGCAGGCACTGCCTTCGTCTTTCCCAAGTGAACCGATACATCTTCTTTTCTGCGAAGATTAGATATTTGACAACCTACTCCCTTCCCTTCATTTCAGAGAAACCCTGACAAGCGGAACAGCCCCATGCTCTGTTATCGGATTCCCTCTTGCAGCTTGGGTTCAAAGGATTGCAAACCATAGCTTTCAACAAAGCACATATGCAAAGCAGTCTTTGCTTTCAAGGTGTCAAAGCAGATGCACAAGAGCCAGCAGTTGCATACGCCAGCCACCTAGCACGGAGTAGGTTCTTTTCTGCACTCTGTCTTGCTGAGCAGCTGCAGGCTTGAGGAAAAGCGGTCGCTGAAAGACAGGTTGGATATGCGAAAACATCTTGAACCAGCAGTTGCAACCAGTTGTTCAGCTTGAATGGCAGGCCGGCATATGCCTTCTTGCAGAACTGCCGCCAGCAAACTCTAGATGGGCTGACAGGTCGGAGAAAACGCATCGTAGCTGAACCTGGCATGGTGATTGCTGCAAGGCTTCTTTCGTGACCCAGAAGAAAGAATGGGCCAGAAGCTCCAACAGCGTTCGGCTGATGGAGTTATGAACGCTGACAGTTGCCTGCATCTTCTGAGGCGAAATCTTGGAGTTGACGCCAGCGGAATTGAAGCCGTGTGCGCATGGCGAACATGAGGAGTCGCGGAGCATGCAGCCACATCAGATCGTCAGCAGCTTCCCTTAGCAGGAAGATGATTCGCACAAGATTGGGGAGCTGCCTAGTACGGCGATATGCGGCAATGATATCACAGCCAGTTGTGCTCAGCCCAGTTCTATGCCGAGCGGTTCGTAAAAGCATGATGTCTTCATACTTCAGGTTTTTATGTCGTCGGAGAGCTCTCCAAGAACGCTGGCGTGCAGCTAGTGCATGCTTTGGATTGATCGTCAGTCCTGCGATATTCCAAAAACGAGTAGATAAGCCATGATAAGCCGACTGACAAACGATGCGAAGAAACAATTCTCTTGGCTGTTTCAAGGTTGCTCGTTTGTAGAGCCCTTTGTGGGGTATTGGCGGTATGGGATCGAAAGCTTCCTCTTGGATGCGGTTGGCCTGTAGTCTTGCTTGATCACGTCCTTTCTGCCGCGTGCTCTGAAGTTGCCGCCCAATCTTCCATCCCCAGCCGTTTCCATACACATCATTGGAGCATACCATCTCTTGTACATGTATCCACGGTTTGACGAGAGATCGAGCTTTTAATAGACGAGTAAACTGAGTGCCAGGTATTCACCTGTGTGCACGATCCTGTCCTCGCTGACCTTGTACTGCTTCCGCAGCGTGTATGGTGAGGCGCCTTTCAGAATTAGCATCACAGTTATGTCAGTGTCGTCAAGAAGTGTGCTTGCGACAGCGTGGCTGCACATGCTGGCGTTTGACTTTTCACCCGACTCGATATCTCGGACAAGATGTTTTCATTGACGCTACGCAAACAACCTGTGGATACTGACTGAGTGGATGAACAGATGTACTTCCTCCCCGAAAGCCCCTCTGGGGTTGGGTTCTCGTTTAGTGCTTCAACGCAGAACGCGCACGTTGTGACGGAAAGACTAAGGGAGGAGAGTCGGATGGAATGTTTCAGCGGGGGAGGGCGGGATCGGACAAAGCGGGGTAATCGGTTGACGGGCGGGGCGCTGCGGAGTGCGACATCAGATTGACCGCAGAGTGTAGCATCACTCCAGGTTGCCAGACTGGGACACTGACTTGACTTTTTTTTTGCAGAAGAGCAGCCCGCAGCACTTTATTTTGGTAGGATTCTCTTTCTCCAGCTTCACGGCTTGTTTGGCTTTAAGGGCCTTCAGGGGACATGCTCGGACAGAAATATTCTTCAGCAGGGCAGCACCGACAACGCATGTGCAAGGGCAAAAGTCCAAAACCACTCGGGAACGTCAGGAGATCTCAATAGCTCTCATGTTTCAGAGAGGTCTGTCGGTTTTTCGGCTTTATGTCAAAAGTCTTAGCTGCGACTCCAGGGTCCGTCTCTCACCTCTGTCCTTCGCCAACTCGTGCGCTACCTTTGCACTCGGGTTGGTGTCGGGGGTCCGGATCTAGGGGTGTCCGGCCACGCCCACCCCTACTCTTTCGGTATTGCCTCAGGAGCATATACCTCCCGCGCGCCAACTTGACATGAATACCGCTTCATTTGGACATCCATGTGACCGAATGTGAGCGAAATTGCCCACCTTGCAGGAGGCCCGGATTGAGGTCAGGTGTCGGCTGGACCCCTTCAAACGCCTGGCTGGAGCCATCCCTTGCTGCTCCCGAGTGGTGGCCAGGAAACGGGAGAAGCTGCGAGGCCGCCCACGGGTTTCTTGGCTCCCCAACAGGCTCATGGCCGGCACGACAACAACTTCGATGCACCCTTGCCATACCCTTGCCTCTCACATTCGGGCACCGGGCCCTTCCGACAAGGGCGGCTCTGCCTTCCGATGTCGACTCGCCGCTGGTGCCTCCCGCGCAGAAACTCGTCAAGATGGCTGAAGACATCTGAAGACCAGAACAGTCGCCGTTGGGTGCTGTCGCTGTGAGAGGCTTGTCACAGATTGCTTTCTTGCTAGTGCCGCGATGAGGCCAAAACCCAGGACCCCACCGTCGTGCGCCCCGGCGTTCGCACTTTGAGGTTTGACAACACTCGCAAACCTCAGCAGAGTGTTGCCGTTGCCGCGTTGCCTCGCTTGGGCTCTGTTGGGGAACTGTTGAGATCTCTTGAGGTGCTGGAAATTTGCTTATTGAACCACCCTCGAACCTAAGTTGCATATTTTTACCCTCCAGGTCTTCCATGTTGGGCTTCTGAGCGGCTTCTGTTATCTTCCATTACTCTCTTAGCTACTCCTATAGCTTTTGCTGGACGGCAAGGATCGGGCGAGGTAGTCTAGTGCCCGCGGTGGCACTTGATTCTGGAAAATGCTTTATTCCAGGCCTCTACAGCTATCAATCACAATAGACGCACCATGATGGCCATCAGCAGTTTCAGGAGAGGAGCGGTCCGTGCACAGTCGTAGGTACCGTGAGAGACGACTTGGATTGAGTTGGACACAGACACTTAAGGATCCCGGGAGAGCTCCGAACTTTTCGGCCGTGCCGCACATGTTCGGATTAAGTATAGTTTAGCTGTAAAAAAGGGGTCTCTGAGCAGGTCGTCACGGCACTGCCCCTCAATGGCGGAATTTATAATCTTCTTCTCAATTCCTCCACCAAGCAGCTGGTTGCTGAGAGGGGATGTGTTCAGATGCTTTCAAAGAGCTTTGTCCTGGCCCAATGTTGTGCTAAGGACAGCTTCCGTCGCTGCCTGTCTAACCATTCTGTCGTCAGACACCGAGAAGCTCAAGCGGTTTTTGATGAACATTGGGTACGATGCTTGTGTGGCAATGCCAAGGTACACAGCTACTGGTGTTGTTTCTTCAGTGAGTGCGGCAGATTACCTGAAGTGCTCACCAATGTTCAGCTCCATCGAAAGTGCGTCTAGCTCAGTCATCTGCCAGAGCACGTTGGAGCTACTAACCCTGCTGTCAAAGCCACACACTGCGCTGAGGTGCCCACAGCCATATGCATTTTGGGCTTCTTCGCGGGATGCATGTTGATGGGTATGCAGGAGATGTGACTCGAGTAAATCTGCCATTCTGTAGCATCAAGCAGCAAGGAGAGCTCGGCGGTGGCTTCAATGCTTTTTGTTTTTCATCTGTTGGCCCCTCATTGCGACTTGAAGCTGATGAATGCGCGCGAACGCGTTGGAAGCACATGCTCCGCGCAATGACCTTTTTCTGACAGATCCCGGGACGCAACTGCTGACATTTCTACAACAGGATGCCGGACGCAAGCTGTTGCTTGAGGTCCGTTTTCTTCATTCTTGGAACGTTCAGCGTCATCTTCCTCCAGGTTGCTTGGCTGAGCTTCTTGCGCAAATGATCGCCTTGCTTACGAGATTTTCACTTGAGACTTGGCAGGATGCTGGCCTGGGTCAGCTATACGACAACTTGAATTGGGAGAGGCGCGACTCTTCCAACACCTCGCTGAGATGTTCATCAAGACTCAGAGGCAGCCTCCTTTCTGGAACTCGATCTTCTTCGGGTTTTCATCAGCTATGTTGGGAGTGTCTGGCCCGCGGCTCAATGCACATAGAACACGTGTTTGCACGTCTTGGTGCAGCTTTGCACAGCTTTGCACATCTTTGAGTAGTTTTGTGCATCTTTGTCTTTGCCTCACAACTGAGTTAGCCTCTGCTTCCTCACCCTGAGGCTTCGAAACATCTGCCAACTTTGTTGAGGAGCAGAAGCCAGGCAAGGATCTCCAAGCGCGTTTGCAGCATGCCTGTATGAGCTGAAGACAGTCCCTTGCGAGGTGTCTTTCCAAAAACACTGAGAAACATGTGGGTGAGCGTCTCCGTCATCAACATTCTTCTCCCCAGCCTTGCCGTGGTGGGCACCTGAAGTCACAGTTCCGGCAGTGCGTTACACGATATGACGTGCCATTGAGCTGATTGCCACTGACTCTGCTGACCAGGCTGTGTTACCTCTGGACGACCTGACAGGCCGTCATGTCCTTGCAGAGACTCGGTGTGTGTCAGCAACGAAAGTTAGCCGGAAGTTCAGTGAGAGGGGAGAAGTCGGCATATGCGCTCGCATTTCTTGCCGAACGAGTCTGCGCCCAAGAGCCGTGTACGAACTTGCAGCATTTGTTGAAGTTTGTGGCCAGCTGTTGTGCCTGAAAAGGTTGCTGGACCTTTCTTACGGGACGTTGTTGCGATTGATGCTCCATCCTCGGTTCAGCCTGGTGACCATCCTCAAATTGCATATAGCCATTGATTGATGCGGCCAGGCACTTCTCGTGCTTGCTGGATCCGTTCTGACAAGCTATGTAGGAGTCTGTTCCTCGGGCTGTTGTCATAGATATAATAAAATGTACTCAGAATAGCTGCCAGACAGAGCTTTGTCAGGTAGTCGGACTATTCCAACGAATGGCCGGCGATAGGCTCTCCCAGCTACATGCATGTGCCGCTGTACTATTCTAAGCATTGCATGACAAGATGCGGAACGAAAGTCATTCTGCGGATCCTAAACGCCAACACGGTTTCTGAATCCTCACGATGCGTCTTCTTCCCCAAACCCAATGCCCAACACATGTGCTATATCAAAAGCCAGTTATCATCACGCATTTCTTCAACAATTCACATGATGCAAAGTTACGGTCCGTTACACCTCGCCAGAGCGTCGCCACGCCTTGTTCGATTGAGCATGTTTTGTGGTTCGCGCCGGTCGGGGCCTGTCTCGGCCTGTCCCGCAGATGGTCATATTGCGATGGCTGCTGAGCTGTTGAAAGTTCGATACCCCCTTTAGATTTTTTCATCCCGGCCCAGCCCCGTTCTTCTGATGTTGCTCACCCGGTTCCGCGGAGGTAATTAGACAGATTGCAAACATGACAAGCCCGACACCGAGACGGCTCACGTATGCCTATGTGTCGCGAGAAACCCGCGTCGGAAAGCGCTACTTCAAGTGTCCACGTTGTGTGGCTCGCAAGTCGAGTGGTGGGGCAGGCGATGGGGTTCAGGCCGGAGACAGGTGGTTTCGCTGTGTGCGCACCCGTCACACCGGGGTCTGCGGATGTGGACCAAATCCTATGTGACTAACTTCCGCGGCTTCTGTGTACCTGAGCTTGTAGCGAAGGTGTCTGCCGGAACTCTTCAGCGAGACGAATGCCTGGAGAAACACTCCGCAAGCGGCCACAGTGTGATTGATTATGCTGCAGATGTGACCCTCACATGACAGAGGCACTACACCATCTTGGTCTTCTTTGCTGTATGCTCGTCGATGTGTGTGATGCTGGATGGTGACATCACGCTGCACCTCGTTTTCTCCAGAGCATGGGTCAAGCATGGGTCAAGCAGTGCGCAGAATGGGCAGAACTCGAGTTGCCTGAGGTTGGCTGCCATCTACTCCATCTCCTTCCTGCTGGTCATGGGCCTGTTTGCGTTCGGTGGCCTTTGGCTCAAGATCAACCGGCCAACTTTGCTCAAACCTTAGAACGTCCTAGACTTCGCCATGCTGTTTCTTTGAATGTGGACCGTGGGGGACCATGGGTGACCTTGGGTGACCTTGGGTGACCGCTGCAGGCCGCGCGTCATCAACGCTCATCCTGCTTTGTTCGTGCGACGCTTATTGCCTCGAGTCAGTTTCTCTGACAATCTGATCGTTCTTGCCAGGGCTTCAGGCAAAATGCGGTTTTGGTTCAAAGGCGACTTAGAGTGCAACCATGGCTGCACATCACTGGGGGCTTTCACCAGGCCCTCAGGAGATGCTGCAGCCAAGGACCAATCCCAGCCCCCAGCGGGCGGCTTGGCCAATCCAAAACTGAGCAGTGGCCAATCCAAAACTAAGCAGCGCCAACCCCCACGCAGGACGATACCCGTTCACAAGCCATACATCGAAATCAAGCAGCACTTCTTAGGGTGAATGGTTGGCACTGACACTGTTTGTTGCAAATGGGGCCTGTGACGGGCTGATGGTTTTTCTATCCTTCCAGAGTTGACGGATGGTGCTGCCAGGGTGCCTTCTAGTCAGATTCTAATCTTGTCCGTCTGTTGCAGAAAGGGGTGGCTGGCTCCCTCCCCATCCTTAATATCTTTACTAGCATGCACGGCCACTTCCCAGACACATTTCTTTCAAAGGTATGTGCTGAACAGTTGACCTTTTGTCATCATCTTCTTGTATTTCTCCTGCACTCTCGATATGCTATGAATCCACTTGCTTGCACTCACCCGCACATGTATTCCTGTCCACTTCGGTTTCATGGGGGCCACATGCAACATACAACTATATGCAACTTTGAGACTCTGTCATGGCATTTTGCTGCAAGATGCTGCATGGAAGTTTAAGGGATACCGCTGTCGATCTCAGGTCTGCGGCTTGCTTTTGGTAAGTGAATCTTGCTCGCTTTAACGCTGTATTGACTTTCTCACTGAATGTGAGTTCGCGCACTTGATTTTGACAGGTTTTGCATTTACTGCTGTCGTTCTGCTCCATCCGCAGGCGAAGATTGGGATTTGAGATGTGCGAACTAACCAGTGTTGGATACATGCCAGCATGGGGTAGCTTCGTTTAGTAAACAGACCTGTCGGATCTTTGCTTGGTACTGACGAAGCAAAACTGTCAATGCATCTTCACGCCCGTGGTTAACTCAGTCAGTCGTCCGTCAGTAGCCAGAAGTCAGAAGTCAGCATGCAGTAGTCTTGTTGAAAGCAAGCAGTCTGTGTTCGCCTACGTCTGTGGTGCAGATGCTGACCTATTTCTACATTTACTACGGCATCACCACTACCATGGTGGCTCTTCTCAGACGGAGATTGTGAGGCTGTCACGTGATGTCACATGTGTTGACCAAGCTGGATGTGTGATGATGCTTAGGTCATGCTGACCTTTGCACGAGTTTCGATCTTTAGGGCATTTCTGAACTTGATGAAGCAGTCCAAGGCCTGGCAACTTATCCCTTCTTCAAGCGTTTAAGTGGTCAACCTTCAGTATTGCGAACTGTTTGGCGATGTGGTTTTTTAGGAATGGCGCGCTCTTGTTCGGTTTGTTCTGCTTTTTTCAAGGGTTTGGTGTGTGCCGCGCTGATCCGCGCTGGAAGGCAGGGAGGCAAGCAATGGCAAGCACCAAGGAGAAGGAAGCGGGTGACAGGATGTGGGACAGGAAGGGGGGCAAAAAGGACGGTCGTGTCGCTGAATGCTAAGAGTACGCCAACGTGAGCGCCTTTAGCATTCTCAGGGGCACGCATTGTATTCAGGTACTCTATTCAAAACAAAGGGTGGGCCGCCTACTTCATGTTGGAGTGGCCGGGGTCCACTGGGTCCACGGGGTCCTCCGCGATGTTCGCGGGGTCCGCAGGGTCCACAGTTGGAACCCTAAGCAGCTTCCGACGCAAGAGGCCAGGAGATAGAGTCATCACCAGCATCAGCCAACTCGAATGTGGTGTGAAACAGGCATCATGCAGTCGGAAGAGATATTGTGGGCGATGGCTTCTGGTTCGGAGGGGTGGGACAGGCCGGTGCTGCAAACTAGGCTCCGTTCGCGTTTCGCCTTGGCCACAGCCAAACCTGTTATGGAATCTCTAAGTGATGTCATCAAGTTGCCAGGCGAATTGTGTGCTCTTATTTCCTGAGATGCTCCGCCCAATGTGCAATCTTACGGAACATATTTTTTATCATCCGAAAGTGAGAAAACATGTGCACCATTCTTAGCCCAGCACCGAAGCACCTATTTAGATCAAACCCCAAGAGTCGGTCATTGAAGACAGTCCAACGCCGCAAAGCCGGCCAGGGAAACAATGAAGCAACGGTATCCATCATTTCCGAATAGAGCCACTGACAAATAGTCATAGAGTCATAATCCATATCAGTGTGCTTTCTTCCATGTGCAGCACGCAGATCTCAAACATTCCATGCGATGCGTAATCTAAGGGGCTCGCAGAAAGAACGGCTTGTTCTTACACCGAAATACGGCACGTGCAAGCACTCCGGGCATGCTCCACAAGGTGCCGCATAGCGGTGCGCGGCTTAGCGGCCTTGTCGCAGGCATAGCGCCCTATAGTGGAAGGCCCCAAAAGTGCATGGCAGCCTCTGACACCTAGCGTCTCCCCGCACAGTCTCGTAGCCCCTTGCGCATAGTGCCTGCCCGCATAGCGGTTCGGTGTACCACGACGCACAGCGTCGGGCCCCAAACGATGCAGGGGACTGGGCGCAGGCACACGGAGCCAGGCGCCAGCCTGCATAATAATGACATTCCGTATAGCGGCCAGTGCTGATAATGCAAGACGGCCAATGCTGGTAAGTGTTAAATTAAATGCATGCCCCATGGATGGGGAGGGCGGGGGTTTAAATCAAGACAGGGGGTCAAAGTAACGATATGGTTTTGCAAATAAAGGCCCCCTCCCTCTTCTCAGCTGCAAATGCAAGGGTCCCAGTGTGCAGCCGAGTATCCCCGAAGTGCCGAGAGCCGCCCGCAGAGACTGTTGCCGAGTATCATTCAGAAGCATGCCGCATTGTGTTGTTGCTACATTCTGCTATTGCAAAAGATTTAGATGTTCTGTGCCGGGATCTGGGTCTGATTCCATGTCTGTATGGCCCGTGATTCTTGGCACGGTCGTGCAGAGTCGTGCATGCCCGCCAAAGTACTCCAATACGCCAGCTGCTTTTTCTTTGAAAGCTCTGCGATGATGTCAGCGTCCAGGCTGATTGCACCGTACCGAGAATCCTGTTGAGCATGCCTGGGTGCCCACCCTGCAGAGAAGCCCACAGAAAGTCCCGGAGAGCATCCGCTGGATTGCGCACCCTCAGAGAATTCCCAATGCAGATTGCAGCATGGTCGTTTTTTTGTTTTTCATTCGGTTCTTGGTGAAAGCTTCCAGACGAGATGATCTTCGGACATATTTGATGCAGGGTAGCTTTTCGAGAATGTCTGTAGACGTTTTGCAGGTCGGAGTGAAAACGGGTTTCAATCCAATCAGCATGAATTGCAGGCCGCCCGATTTGTGATCCAGTGGTTCGTGCAGAAGGATATTGCACACGGGCGCCATCCTTGACAGATTGCCCAGAGTGCAAATGTGCACTTCGCCATTTATTGAAGGCTTTCGTTGCAGAGAGCCCAGAGAGCTCAGGTGGGTTCACCAGAAGTTGAAGAGCCTGCAGAATCAGGGAGTTGTGTGCCTGGGACGCCTTTTCGCTCGCTGACGGAATGCTTTTGAAACAAGACGCTTTTAAAAATCTCACACGTGCAGGTACTTCACGAAGCGGGCCAGCATGAGCCAGATTAATCGAGCTTTGCAGTACATCGAGCAGAATGAGGAAGCTAGATGGGTCAAGGCGTGGCATGGTGTGGCTGCTTTTAAACAATTTTTAAACAATGCACTTGTCTGACTTGTCTGTGGATGTTGCTGTCTTCTGCAGGTCATTCACTGTTACACGGACAGAGAGCCAGTCCCAGAAAACCTTCAAGAGAGTGGAGCTTAGCATGCAAATCGCAGCAGTGTTGGTGTTCCTGACGCGTTGCAGATGCGGTTGACACAGGGCTGCCCGTCCATGTCTCCAAAGTCTTTGCTTTTCTATACATAGCCGGAACCATTGTTGAAGCCGGTAAATCAAACATTTTCTAGGTTTCATATTTGGCTTGCTGACAAGAGGGTAGGGGCTCGGGCAAAGAGGTGAGGCAAATTAGGACATGGGGCCTGAAGGCACTTGGGGCTACGTGCCCCCTGTGGGGGTTACTGTCATCCTTGCTCGGGTCATCTGCGCAAAGCAACAAATCACCCGGTATGTCCACGGTGGCATCCGTCACAAACACCCTGAACCCTCTTGGAAAAATTGAAAAAGGTATGCTGCCTGAATTTAAGGGCAAACCTCCTGGTCCGGCCTCCCGTTCCGCAAAGAAGCGGCCTCCGTTTCCACCCTACATCTAAGCAAATCACCGGCCACTGCAGGGATCATGTGGATTGCAGGGAAACTCCGTGGGACACGGTGTAGGGGGTTTAGGGGTTTTCAGGGATACATGATTCTCTACAAACTTGTTCTGCGGGATTCTCTGTGCGTCAGCACTCCAGTCACTCCGGATATACTTTGTGCGGGATCCTCTGCGGGTGTGGGCTCTCCAGCGATGCTCTGCGGGAAAGCCCAGGGCCGGGCGCAAAGGTGGGCTTAAAAGCCACGGGTGAATGGAGAATGTCTCCTTTGGCATCGGCATGGTGCGTCGCTGTTGCTCATGCTTCTGCTTCCGATGTGACACGAAGCCACGAAGCGTCTGGTCATTTGGGAAACCGGACCTAGCTGAGGTATGTTCAGATCCTGGATTGTGTATACCCTCGCCTTCGTGTGGACTGCATTCTGGTCGGGCAGAGCATGCAGTCCACTGTTGTGGGGTGGTTTGTAGGTTTGCTTTGCGCCGCAGGTGAAAGGCGAGTTCAGCCCAGCAATGGTCATGTATGTTTCGAAACAAATCAACGATCGAAGCTCAGTTTTGTGGTTGGCAGAATTTTCTACCAGTTGTTCAGAGTTGCTTGCCAGGTCAAAGTCAATTGCATGTTCATCAACTGCCCAAAGCATGACTTCAAGCATCCACTGGACAGAATGGGTGGTACTTGTCCTCAGCTGCAACTTGCACCAACTTAGTTGCAGAGATTTGCAGAGGGCTCTTGGAACGAGGTGTTCGCGTCATTCTAAACTCTGAGAAGCCAGACCCGCCAGAACCTGAGCTTTACAGCCTAGCAGCTCTGAGACTGGAGGACTCTCGAGCTTTGAGCCGTTCCTTTGAGGTTTGAAATGGATGCAGGCACAGGCCCGGGGGCCTCCTTTTGCAAAAATGAGCAGGACACCATGAATCTCACGTGAGCGCCGGCATCACCGCAGGTGCAGCTTCACCAACTTCTTGGATATCGCCGTCTCCATCAGGCACAGGTTGAGTATGTCGCCCTCGAACAGCATGCGTGATTCATTTCAGGACCGAGCGAGGGACCTTACTTGCCATTAAGCAAGTCTGATGAATCTCCAAAGGACCTGCAAAGCAGTCCTCGTGCCATTACTAGTGCTGTTAGCATTGGTGATTCCAGCTAGGCGGCACAATTGGCAGTCAAAGTTGCTGCCTGCTCAATCCTTGCCACTAGCTGCGGCTATGCTTTCTCAAAGAAAGCATGATTCGCCTCAACATACCAAGGCAAGGAAAATTACGGCATTGGACATAAACCTTATCTGCCCATAATACTTTATCGAATGGATAAATTAACTATTCATAATGAAACGTCGAAAATATCCATAATAAAAGCAAAGAACATCCAGATAATAGAATTACGAAGAGAACACAATGAGAACAATTTCAATTAATAAATGAGCCGAACGAACGCATTAATTGGACGAATAAGAGAAGGAAATGAGATAAATGATGGTTTCGTATTCAGGATAGATATCCCCCCTATTTTCGCTCTGCGGCCGCCCTGTCGGTTGCCCCGCCTCCTCTTCCGGTCAATTTGGCTGCTTGTGAGGGCCTTGCAGGGGGATCCAATCTCTTGGTCCAGGGTAGTTCCGATGACGGTCGCCGCCCGCCAGCTGTTCAAGGGGGTTCGGCCTCACGATCACATATCAGCAACAGCTCTCGAAAAATCCTAGGAGTTTTCATTTCCGGGAATTTTCGGGATCCCCCGGGTTCAGGGTTTTACGCTTTACGGTGTAGGGTTTTGGGGCTTAATAGAAATTGTATAGGGTGTGTGTCCGGAGTTTTGTCGTGTTTTGGGGGGTGTTGTTTTTTGCTTTTGCTGTAATGGTTTGGGTTCTGTCGGGTGTGGTGGGGGGTGGGTGGTTTTGGGGTGCTCAGGCGTTGGGGCTGGGGTTTTGGGGGGTTTCCCGAATGCCCGTGGTGGTGGTCCCGTGGTGGTGGTCCGTGGTCCCGTGGTGGTTCGTCGTGGTGGTCCCACAGCGTGGTGGTGGTCCCGTGGTGGTGGTGCTCCTTTGGTGGTGGTGGTCCTGTGGTGGTGGTCTGTCGTGGTGGTGGCGGTGTCCGTGGTGGTGGTGGTGGTGGTGGTCCCTGGTGGCCGTGGTGGTGGTCCCGTCGTGGTGGTCCCATGGTGGTGGCCGGGTGGCGGTGGTCCGTGGCGGTGGTCCGTGGTGGTGGTCTCGTGGTGTGGTTCCGTGGTGGTGGTCCCGTGGTGGTTGTCTCGTGGTGTTGGTCCCGTGGTGGTGGTCCCGTGGTGGTGGTCCCGTGGTGGTGGTCCCGTGGTGGTGGTCCCGTGGTGGTGGTCCCGTGGTGGTGGTCCGCGGCGGTGGTCCGTGGTGGTTGGTCCGTGGTGGTGGTCCGTGGCGGGGGTCCGTGCGGGTGGTCTGTGTTGGTGGTCGTGGTGGTGGTCTCGTGGTGGTGGTCTTGTGGTGGTGGTCTCGTGGTGGTGGTCTTGTGGTGGTGGTCTCGTGGTGGTGGTCTCGTGGTGGTGGTCCGTGGTTTATATTATATCAGATTTTGCGATGAATATGATGATTTTCTATATTCGGGAGCGTGGTTCTTATTAGTTTATTTTTTTTGCTTTTGTTGTATTGGTTTGGGTTTTGTCGGGTGCGGGGGGGGGGGGGGGGGGGGGGGGGGGATGGGTTATTTTGGGGGATAAGATTATAGATCTTAAGTGATATTTTGTCGGATGATCTGAATTATCGATCAATTGATATTTTTTCTCTGTCGGCATTTCCTAGCCTTTGGCAAAATTCTTGGTCTAGATATCCTCGAGTTGTGTTGGATCTGGCGATGATTAGTCCTTTTCAATATTTTTATCCCTATAAAAGGCTACGGGTTCGACCCTTATTTTCGCTCTGCGGCCGCCTTGTCGGTTATCCCGCCTCCTCTTCCGGTCAATTTGGCTGCTTGTGAGGGCGTTGCAGGGGGATCCGGAAAATTCCCGGAATTTTTACGCTTACTGTCTAAAAATCCTTGGAATTTTGGGAATCACTTGGATCTGAAAATTCTAGGAAATTTCGGAATCACCCGAATTGAGGTTTAGGCTTTCCGGGTTGGATTTAAGGTTCCAACACAGCAATGATGACATGGGTGCCCTTTGAAAATTCCGGAAATTTTCGGGACCCCGGGTTCAGGGTTTAAGGATTTCACGGTTTAGGGTTTTGGGGTTTAATAGAAATTGTATAGGGTTTGTGTCCGGAGTTTTGTCGAGTTTTGGGGGGTTTTGTTTTTTGTTGTAATGGTTTGGGTTTTGTCGGGCGTGGTGGGGGGTGGATGGTTTTGGGGTGTTGAGGGGCTGGGGCTGAGGGGCTGCGGCTGAGGGGCTGGGTTTAGTTTTTTGTTGTAATGGTTTGGGTTTTGTCGGGTGCGGCGGGGGGTGGGTGGTTTTGGGGGGCTGGGGTTGGGGGCCTGTGGTTGAGGGACTATTTGAGGGGCTAGGGTTGTTGAGGGCTTGAGCTGAGGAGGGGTTGAGAGGGCTTGTTGAGGGACTGGGGAGGGATTGTTGAAGGGATGGGTTATTGAAGGAAGGATGATTGAAGGGAGGGATTGTTGAAGGGAGGAGCTATTGAAGGGAGGGATTGTGATTGTTGAGGGCTGAGGATTTTTGTATTTTGTGGGGTTATTTGGGGACTTGGAATCGGGATTGATATTGCGATGATAATATTTCGATTATCTATTTCGACAACTTCATAAAATCTTTGGATATATTATTTATTTCGTGTTCCTAATATTAGGTCTCTTTTCTTAATTGATATTTTTGGGAGCAGAAGCCTCCCTATCGATCTTATATTTTTTTGTTGGCATATTTGCCGGTATGGTTATTTATTAATATGGCGTAAGGTGGCGCAAGGGAACCCTACGACCTTAGATTTGGCGCAAGAACTTAGAATGTCATCTAAGTGAAAAGGGGAATTCGTAATATTTTGAGAAATTACGGTCCCAATGATATTATATGAGGTGATTCATAGAAAGAAGTGGATATCGAGGCACTTGGGGTTAAGGATTTCGGATCTGGAATTAAGGAATGAAAGGAGGGACCATGATAAGGCAATTTGTAAGTTTTGTGGTTCATTGAGGATGGTATCTTGGGAGCTTGCTTGTATATTCAAATTTATATAATGATGGATCGACTTATGAAAAAAGATTACAGGATATAAATCTTAAATCGTAATCGTTCAAATTCTTACGAAATAAATTCTTGCCCACCACGCTCACGCGTCAGACTCATAGATATCTTTTTAGAGATCCCGAAAATACTTGGATATTTTGTTTGTCCGCACTTCTTCAGGGTTTTAGCGTATGTCTATTTCTACTTAGTAGGCGGATATGTCGTCGATGGAATCGACGGGTCCCCTCTAGTTTTTTCATAACTGAATAATCATAACGGATATGGGTTTCGAGCTGCCACGGCATATGCCATTCCATCCTTGGGGTGCCCAAAAATTTTTCAATCTTTCAGCCTTAATTATTAATGTAATTGGGGCATTGCAGGTTGCGTCCTAATATGGCCACCGTGCGCGGCTATCGTTGCGAGGTGCGAGGCGGTTAATTTTGGTTTCGAACCCATCGTCTTTGAGAGTTTGGTCTTGAATAAGAGGCCCGGGATTTGTTAGCTAATTTGCGGGATCGGATCGACGAGCGTTGTCGGCGTGGGGCGGGATCTTCTTTTCAGGAATACCTGGATCATTTGAATTTCGATTTATAGAGGGGACTCCATAGGGTCATCGAAACCCAACGTCCTGATGCCGTCGCAACCTTCTTGGATCTATATGAATGATTCATGAATTTTCCCTTTCATTCGAATTCCTTATAGGATGACCCTCGCAGGATCATGGGTCGAATCTACCTCCCGAGCGCGATGGATATTGGAGGAGATTGAAATCATATTTCGTTTCATCAGAAGATCTTTTTGAATCGGCGGTTCGTCTCACTTTTGATTCTTTATATTTGGGAATCTTCGATTCTTCTTATTCCTTTTTCGTCTTTGTGGGATGACTCGTAATTGGGGGTGAGGACAAGTTTTTAAGCGCATCGAGACGTCTTGGAGAACTCGAAATTCTTCTTATTCTCATGGATATGGATTCCATTTCATTTGTTTGGGCGCACATAACGCCTGGATGATGAATTTCATTCATAGAATAAATTTCCGGATTCGAATTTGGAAGCCTTGTCCCCTCAGGCACCAAGATCCTAAGTCTTAAGCGACAATCCCTAAATCTTGCCTTCAAGCTTCACCATTCGTTCAAGTTCTTGCTGGACAAGTTGGTGCCCCCCATGCTAGCGCGTCAGGCTCTCGGATTTCTATGTAGGGATCCCGAAATTAATTGGATCTTTTATTTGTCCGTACTTCTTCAAAGTTTTGGCGTACGTCTTTTTCCATTCAATAGGCGAATATGCCGTCGATGGAATCGACGGGTCCCCTCTAATATTATTGGAGGAAGGTGAAAGAATAAATAAATAAATAATAGGAGAAGATGGATATACTGAATTTACGATACGTATGTTATTATGGAATGAGAAAAATTTCATATATTGATTTTTAGATGTTTCTATATAGGCGCTAGGATAGTATTAGATATTCTTTTCTAAAATTGCTATGATATGATTTGAGGATGATGATATTTATTTACGAAATATTGATGTTTTCATTAATTTTAATTATTTTGAAGATGATGCTTGAATCTTGAAGTGAAGGTATTACTAATATCTCTACAAAAGGCCGTTCTATGGCCGCCCTATCGGATGCCCCACTTCTTGTTCTGACCTATTTGGGTTGCTTGCGAGGATCTTTTAGGGGGATCTGAAATTTTTGCATTCATTATCTAAAGATCCTCGGGATTGAGGTTTAGGCTTTCCGGATTGAATTTAGGGCGCGGATGCCCCTTCTCCTTCAAGGAAATCTTCAGATAAAGCTCTTGGTCCAGGATAATTTAGATGATGGTCGTCGCCCGCCAATTATTCATGGGGGCTCGGCCTCACGATCATATATCAATAGTAATAGAATTATCATAATCGTACGTTGACTTCCATCTGGAGGTATGTAATATCGACCGACGCTGGACACGACTCATGTAGGACTCATTTGACCTTTCACGCCCGTGCAAAGGCACCACGCTCTAGTTCTTCGCCAGCGGCTGTGTGCTGCGGGCTCCCGAATAAGAAGGCTGTCAGCATTGCTCCAATCGTCTTCCGTTCAACTTGTTGAATTTCTTTTGGCCGTGTGCTGTATGTTGCTCGAGTTCGTCGTGACAAAGCTACAATAATTGCAGGTCTTGATATCCTCCTTCCCTAACTTGGGATGTCTGGTAGGTCGTGGTGCCCGGATCTAATTGTATCCGTTCTGCTGCAGAGCCATCGTTCAGATATGATTTTCTTACAATATCATAATTCGATTGGGAGCGTGGCTATGGTTGATCCGAGAGCACACAACCCTCGCAGGTGGCTTGTCACATCTCACATGTTGAGCAGATCACTCCCACGTATTCTTTTCCAATTTATCATCTCCTTTTAGATCCAACCTTTGTTTTTTTTTTATATCCTTTCATGTGTCGCCGGTTTCGATCTACATTGATTGAGCTGGAGGCACGCGCGTGTTTTCTTTATGACACAATGGCAGTAGGCATGCCGGGA